>LBNU01017714.1:1296-16206 GCA_014162995.1 Artemisia annua
CGCAGATTCCGGATCTTCATATTTTTCCGGCACACTAGCAGATTCCGGCCGTCGAAATATTTTCCGGTGACTCCTTTTTCTTTGCCGAATCAATAGATCGGCCCACCCTCGTCTTATCTGGAGCTTTTGAGCTCGCGTGAACCACCACAACCCCCTCACGCGCCACCCCACTTTCTGCCGCCACCATCGAAGACCACCACCACCACCGTTATAAAACCTTTTGTTTTTAAATAAAACCGTGTGAATCTAAATGTTTTGGATATGACTCGCTTGGACTCGGTTAGGATTTCTGGGTTGGATTTGGAGTCGCTTTTGATGTTTTGAGCTTGGGTTGGATTTGGAAAAAAAAAAATAATAATAATAATAAAATAATAAAAGGACAATTCTGTCAAAAAAGTACCTCCCACTAGGGAGGGTTTGGCAGTATAGGGTCATAGACCCCGTTCCTATAACATGACCTAATGTGAAAATCTTAAGATCTAATGCGATCCGATCTTATTTTTCTTGAATCACAAACTAAAATTTTAAAATTAATTATATTTTATATAATTTAAACAACAATATGTTAATATTTTTAAACATTCCATAATGATAATCATTTAGGACATCGTTTCCATGAAACATCGATATAATTTTGTGTTTATAATATATAATAATTTATACATTGTATCATATTATAAAGATATACCATTAAAAGAATAATATATAATAAGATCTTAAGATTTGGATCTCAATCTTGTAAAAATAAAAGTAATCCTAAATAAGATCTCCATATTGAAAACCTGATTTGAAGGGATCAATTTATCTAAGGTTTTAACATATAGTAGTTTGTTAGACATGTTAGAAAGTTGAATCATAGCGAGAAACCAAAACTTACACGATTTTTTAATTGATAAAGACCTCGCAAAATAGCCATGCTACTAGACAGTTCACGATAGAAATTAGAAGAGTCAAAATATCTAGAAAACACATGATAACCCAACCGCAATGAAGTTGATGGCATCCATATCTGAAAGTGTGCTTTTCCTTTTCAAGGGTGCTTGGATAAGTTTATCAATTTTATTATGTTTGTGCTATATAAGCACTTTATAACTTATATGAGTATATCATAAGCTCATAAGCTTATGTTGAGTATTTGGATTAGCTTATTTATTTATTTATTTAAGCATAATGGATTTCATTAAAACACTAGCAAGAAGCTAGAAACAAACAATTACAAAGAAATAAGTGAAGGATTCTTTAACCAATCTACCCAACTAAAGTTTGACTTGCATCTAGACCTAGACCAAGTAAAAGAATGAGCCACTATTAAACATACATGTTTTTGTCTAATGATTTGACCCAAAAATAGAGTTGTTGTGAAAGTTCCATATCGACCACCAGGTAATGTAGAAAACTCCTTCCAATACCATCTTAAGCTTGGCCGAGAGACGAAGATTTGTAAACCAAGACCACCACTCTTCATAAGTAGACATCGCCGACATGTTAAAATCCCACCAACATGCAATCTTCTTATAAATATCTTTCACCATGGAGCATGCGAAGAAGATATGGATAGTAGATTCAACCGTCAAATTACAAGATGGGCATAAAATAGAGTCTAACTCCATACCTGTCCGAGAAAGATTGAGATGAGTGGGAAAGTTGTTGAGTTTAACTCTCCAAGCATGAATATTAACCTTTATCGGGACAACCTTGATCCAACGAGTTTTGGAAGCAATCACCTCAAGGGTTCGATCATCTATAAGATTTCTAGCCGAATAAATAGAGAACTCCCTGGTGATAACATCCCTAACCATCTATCGAGCATGTTGGGGAGAGTTAGGCCCTCCACATTTGACAACAAGTTTGCCAACTGAACTTGTTCTACCCCTCCTCTTGGGCTACGCCTCAAAGAAGAACATAAGCTAGGATGGGCCATTTTAGCCGCCACTGAAATATTTTTATCTGATTCAAGGGCTAAAATTCTTGGATACAAGGATTTGAGAGGAACTTCTCCCTTCCAGGTCTCTTCACAAAACATAGTGTTTTCTCCGTTTCCCATCTTTTTCTTAATAGAACCAAGAAGGTCGATCCTTTTGTTATAAAGAAGGGGAATATCACGAACAATGTCAATCCGATTTGATGAAAAACTAGATTTTCGAGGATTGCCAAGCTTACCATCCTCACCATGAATAGCTTTTATTACTCTAAGACCAAAGAGAGGAATTTTGAGCTCAAAATCGCCAAATCCACTTAAAAATAAGAGCACGGTTCAACGCGTGAAAACTCGAAACACTACATTTCTCACTAGAAACCAAGACGTTATCCCATTTAACAAACATAATTTTCCGATCATTAGGTTCCACTCCATTGAAGTTGTGGCTATGGATGGATTCCATTTTATTCAATACCTGTAAAGGAGTTTGAACATCGACATATAATAAATAGGCATCGAGCCCAAAACCGATTTAAGGAGTGTTTGGATTAGCTTATATTTAACAAGTTAAGAAGTTCAACTATTTGGTTTAGCATAGATTGGTAAATGATTAAAAATGACATGAGGTGAAAAATATGTATGTTAGATTAGGTATAGTTAAAGGTAAAATTGGAAGTTGTAATAGGATATGTCATATAAGTCTAACCTTTTTTACAAAAGTCACAATTTTATGGCTTATCAAAAACCCATTATATAAGCACATAAACCCACTTATATAAGATTAGCTAAATCTTATTCAAGCTTATTTAACACATATAATCTTTTCTTTTAGCTTCTTGCTAGATTGTTAATATAATTTGCCGTTCAAAAAAGATTTAACACACATAAGCTAATAAGCTAATAACACCATCATATAAGCTTAGACAAATTACCTTTATTTTTTGTTTTCTATATGTATAAACGAAGATTTCGAAAGTATATACGAGTGTATTGTCGCTTGAAAGAATGGGAAGAATAATTTTACTACTAAATTACATTTTGGTCCTTACAAATACACTTGACTTTTAGCTACAACTCTCAAGTTTTTAAAATTTACATAAACATTCTCTAAATATTTTACATTGGTATCTAGCGCTCGGTTTTAGTTAACTACTTAACTGACAGAGTAAATTACTTAAATGAACCCTTTATACAACTACTTACGGATATAAACCTCGCACACAAAATTATCTAAAATGAACTTTTTAGATATTATCCGTTAGATCTATTATTAGATTGTTTCTAACTCATACACGTGTATAAAAGGAATGTTGGGCGAAAGATGGGCGAGGCCTATCAATATACATGTGATTCGCGAAAGATGGGCGAGGCCTAGGCGAGTGCTGGGCGAGGTGAGGGTTTAGGGCGAGGCNCTGAACTTGTTCTACCCCTCCTCTTGGGCTACGCCTCAAAGAAGAACATAAGCTAGGATGGGCCATCTTAGCCGCCACTGAAATATTTTTATCTGATTCAAGGGCTAAAATTCTTGGATACAAGGATTTGAGAGGAACTTCTCCCTTCTAGGTCTCTTCACAAAACATAGTGTTTTCTCCGTTTCCCATCTTTTTCTTAATAGAACCAAGAAGGTCGATCCTTTTGTTATAAAGAAGGGGAATATCACGAACAATGTCAATCCGATTTGATGAAAAACTAGATTTTCGAGGATTGCCAAGCTTACCATCCTCACCATGAATAGCTTTTATTACTCTAAGACCAAAGAGAGGAATTTTGAGCTCAAAATCACCAAATCCACTTAAAAATAAGAGCACGGTTCAACGCGTGAAAACTCGAAACACTACATTTCTCACTAGAAACCAAGACGTTATCCCATTTAACAAACATAATTTTCCGATCATTAGGTTCCACTCCATTGAAGTTGTGGCTATGGATGGATTCCATTTTATTCAATACCTGTAAAGGAGTTTGAACATCGACATATAATAAATAGGCATCGAGCCCAAAACCGATTTAAGGAGTGTTTGGATTAGCTTATATTTAACAAGTTAAGAAGTTCAACTATTTGGTTTAGCATAGATTGGTAAATGATTAAAAATGACATGAGGTGAAAAATATGTATGTTAGATTAGGTATAGTTAAAGGTAAAATTGTAAGTTGTAATAGGATATGTCATATAAGTCTAACCTTTTTTACAAAAGTCACAATTTTACGGCTTATCAAAAACCCATTATATAAGCACATAAACCCACTTATATAAGATTAGCTAAATCTTATTCAAGCTTATTTAACACATATAATCTTTTCTTTTAGCTTCTTGCTAGATTGTTAATATAATTTGCCGTTCAAAAAAGATTTAACACACATAAGCTAATAAGCTAATAACACCATCATATAAGCTTAGACAAATTACCTTTATTTTTTGTTTTCTATATGTATAAACGAAGATTTCGAAAGTATATACGAGTGTATTGTCGCTTGAAAGAATGGGAAGAATAATTTTACTACTAAATTACATTTTGGTCCTTACAAATACACTTGACTTTTAGCTACAACTCTCAAGTTTTTAAAATTTACATAAACATTCTCTAAATATTTTACATTGGTATCTAGCGCTCGGTTTTAGTTAACTACTTAACTGACAGAGTAAATTACTTAAATGAACCCTTTATACAACTACTTACGGATATAAACCTCGCACACAAAATTATCTAAAATGAACTTTTTAGATATTATCCGTTAGATCTATTATTAGATTGTTTCTAACTCATACACGTGTATAAAAGGAATGTTGGGCGAAAGATGGGCGAGGCCTATCAATATACATGTGATTCGCGAAAGATGGGCGAGGCCTAGGCGAGTGCTGGGCGAGGTGAGGGTTTAGGGCGAGGCCTAGGCTAACTGTGATGCCATGGGCGATGGGTGGGCGAGGCCTAGGCGAATTGTTGGGCGAGTGAGGTTATTATGATGCAGAATTAATCGAATGGCGAATACATGGGCGAGTTCATGGGCGAGTATATATGGGCAAGTTCATGGGCGAGTGAGGTTATAAAAAGTTACTAGGCGAATTCATGGGCGAGTATGCATGGGTATGATATGATATAAATGTTGAAGCACTTTATATCATGCATGGTATTCATGGTATTTTCGGTATTCATGGTATGCATGGTATTCATGGTATGAAATGATATAAATGTTGAAGCACTTTATATCATGCATGGCATGCATGGTATTCATATGTATTACCAATCCTCAAAATATATGTGTACTTCATATGTAGCACTTTTATTAACAACATATGAGACAATAAAACTGAGATGCATTAAGTTATGAAATATGAAAACTTTGATAGTGACGAATACATGGGCGAATAAATTTTTTTTGGGGCGATGATATGGGGCGAATGGAATATGAAAAGGTTGATTGTGACATATTTTGGTCACTTTGGTAAAGAATCTTAAAAAAGTTCATTCCTGTAAAATCACTTCCAATAATGTTCATTTTGGTAATTAGTTATAACTGAAACCCGTATATGACTACTTTCATTTATATTTCAATCCATGCAACACCTTCTAATTTACTATTTCATACTATCGTACATCCAGTCCAAACAATCACTCTTACATAGTTACACTCTTACACAGTTACACTCTCATATACATCTTTTATATAATAAAACAAAACTTCAAGCGGGGACTTTTTCATTATAACTATTACTAGTTATAATGCCCGCGCACGCGCGGGTTTTTTTTTAAATTTTTTGAATCATATATTTTTATTTATTAAAAAACAAATAATTTAATCTTTGTTTTGTTTGATTTATGATGTTTAATTATAGTTTTTTACTAGTTATAATGCCCGCGCACGCGCGGGTTTTTTTTTTAAATTTTTTGAATCATATATTNGCTTAGGCTAACTGTGATGCCATGGGCGATGGGTGGGCGAGGCCTAGGCGAATTGTTGGGCGAGTGAGGTTATTATGATGCAGAATTAATCGAATGGCGAATACATGGGCGAGTTCATGGGCGAGTATATATGGGCAAGTTCATGGGCGAGTGAGGTTATAAAAAGTTACCAGGCGAATTCATGGGCGAGTATGCATGGGTATGATATGATATAAATGTTGAAGCACTTTATATCATGCATGGTATGCATGGTATTCATGGTATTTTCGGTATTCATGGTATGCATGGTATTCATGGTATGAAATGATATAAATGTTGAAGCACTTTATATCATGCATGGCATGCATGGTATTCATATGTATTACCAATCCTCAAAATATATGTGTACTTCATATGTAGCACTTTTATTAACAAAATATGAGACAATAAAACTGAGATGCATTAAGTTATGAAATATGAAAACTTTGATAGTGACGAATACATGGGCGAATAAATTTTTTTTGGGGCGATGATATGGGGCGAATGGAATATGAAAAGGTTGATTGTGACATATTTTGATCACTTTGGTAAAGAATCTTAAAAAAGTTCATTCCTGTAAAATCACTTCCAATAATGTTCATTTTGGTAATTAGTTATAACTGAAACCCGTATATGACTACTTTCATTTATATTTCAATCCATGCAACACCTTCTAATTTACTATTTCATACTATCGTACATCCAGTCCAAACAATCACTCTTACATAGTTACACTCTTACACAGTTACACTCTCATATACATCTTTTATATAATAATACAAAACTCCAAGTGGGGACTTTTTCATTTTGAAAAACTCAACCTTCCCTTATTAAGTAATATTTTAACTATTATTTTAATTATATTTTTGATTATTAAAGATAATTATTTAAAAAGTTTAATCCTACCATTAGTTGCATCTTATCTTTATCTTTTGTGTTTATCTTCTACTTATGTAGTATATCAACAAAACAAATTTATTATAATTTTTTATTATTAAAGATAATCATTTAAAAAGTTTAATCATATCGTTAGTTGCATCTTATCTTTATCTTTTATGTTTATCTTCTACTTATGTAGTATATCAACAAAACAAATTTAAAGATTAAATTATTTGTTTTTTAATAAATAAAAATATATCTCATTCAAAAAATTAAAAAAAAAACACGCGCGTGCGCGGGTATTATAACTAGTGTTATATACAACAACACCTCATTGTCACATCCAACCATCTACCACCTCGATCTCTAAACACCCGTCAAAAGATTAAATAAAGTTTTGAAACTTGTTGTAAAGATATAGAGTTGTATTAAAAATGACATAAAAAACGTCCAAAGCTTTTTGCATATGTGAGTGTGCTTATGAATTAAGAGGTTGATTATTGAAGTTGACATCTGAATTATAAATGGCATACGTGTGTGAATAAATAGTCATCCAAAAAAAATTACGTAAAATGTCATGAGATTGTGCCACACGTTAAGTTATGCTAAATTTGGACCTAGTTTACTTGGATATTGAACTTTACATTCAATTTTTGTGTTTTGGTGTGTATTTTTAGTACAAAACATGGGCTCAATGCAAGAACTAGTTTAAGCTAGCTTTTGGTGGAGCGAATCTTGAACTAAGTGAATTGTTTCTTGGGCTAAAGCTGCTAAGAAAGAAAGTGCCGTTAGTCTCATCGCGGAAGGGGGCTCCCGCGGTCAATCTCGGGCGTAAGAGTAAGTTCAGGTTTTAGAGAGAGAAAGTATATTTTTGTAAGAGAGTGATGATACCGTTGAGAGTGACCGGTGCCCTCTATTTATACCATGGACTTTCTTGTCGGGTTCTCGTAATCACGTGTTGTGATAACGAAAGAGTGATGATACCGTTGAGAGTGACCGGTGCCCTCTATTTATACCATGGACTTTCTTGTCGGGTTCTCGTAATCACGTGTTGTGATAACGAAGTTTTTGGGCGGCAAACTCCAAAGGTCAAACCATGTTCTGGTCCTCTTGCCTTGGATAACAACGCCTTTAGGAGGGAACTACGGTCTTTCCCTGTTTGGAGCCTGCCTAAGTCAGCTATGTAGTAGCCGACAAAATTCTTTACTCTTTTGGTTTGGTTGATTTGTGATCCCGATCCGTGAGCCAGCTCCTGACGTAGCATTCTTCCGCGGCTGTGGCGTTGAGCTGCGGTTCCTTGTAGTGAGGTATTCTCGTCCAGCTTGGTTTTGCATGGGTCGGTGTCGGGTATGGTCCGGATTGTTGGAAAACACGAGAGCCTTTTAGGCTTATATTCGATGAAGAAATGAATACTTAGAGAACTTTTACAATGGAACTTTATTACTTTAAGCTTTTCTTCATGCATACAATACTTACATCCATCACCTATTTATGTTAGTCTATGGAAGGTTCTAGAACCGAGATACTTCCATGGATCTCTAGATAATTCCGACTTCATACTTATCTATATTTTAGATATTTCTTTCTAGATATTTCTAGCATACTTTATCTACAATCTTCTACATACTTCTATAGATATTGTACATAGATATTTTCTATGATTATTCTTCGATATTCTAGAAACTTCTTCATCATGCGCTCGGGCTTTCATTGATAGTCCGATCTTTATTGGACCAAATCAAGTTTACAATCAAACACGGACTGTCCATGGATCAGAGTTGTGTGTCTTTAGGTGTGCCCGACCCGGTATGCGGGGTGTGGGATACTATACGTGATCATGTATCATCAGTGAAGGTGTGAAAGAAATCAATCCTCTTTTAAGGTCAACTCTTGTACTCTTTTCTTCTACAAAGACCAACTCATGACTTTATAAAGTCAAACTTTTTAATGTTTCGAACTCAAATTTAGCATGCTTTCACAATTTTTTTCCTACGAAATGTGGTCACTGGAACTCTCGCAATGGTCTTTTATTTGAACACAATATATAACGTGTTACTCACAAGTCACAACGTCGTCACTGATGAAACGTTTGTCATAGTAGACATGTGAAGTCAAAACAAACAATATTTTTAAAAAATATATAAAAGCACTCGCATACATGAAACAAGTTAATCTATGAATACTAGCCAATCGAATGGTCGTTGCCCGAATATATGAGAATATTTTTTTCTGTTAGAAAAAGATTACACAAACAGTACATGAATATAATATATGAATGAGATACTTGCAAGTTGCTAGTCTGTCGTTTGGTCCAACAAGGAAAGCGAGTCTGGGATACCCCTAGTTTCGTAAAAAGAATCATGCGCGCACATAATTAACGTTTATTACACTAAATGTAAGCGAAACAATTTCGGATAAGAAATGCCGAGCTTGAAAAGAATATTTTGTTTATCATTCTTTATCTCAGCAACAAATACTCGAATTTGGTCCTCCATATAAGATTGTGACGATTTGGTAATCTAGATTTCCAATTTTTTTAATCAATACAGCAGTAATTTTATATCATTTTTACGATTCGACTTATATATGTTTACCAAATATCACGCTTAATAGCTAGTGAGTAGTGACACTAGATTATATAGGATGTGTTTAGCGCATAGCGTTTAGGAGCATTATAAGCGGTGGGCGGTGAGCATTGTGATTGTTAATGCTCGCTTGGGAAACAATCCTTTTCCAACAAGCGTTTATAAGCGTTGAGTGGTTANCGAACTCAAATTTAGCATGCTTTCACAATTTTTTTCCTACGAAATGTGGTCACTGGAACTCTCGCAATGGTCTTTTATTTGAACACAATATATAATGTGTTACTCACAAGTCACAACGTCGTCACTGATGAAACGTTTGTCATAGTAGACATGTGAAGTCAATACAAACAATATTTTTAAAAAATATATAAAAAGCACTCGCATACATGAAACAAGTTAATCTATGAATACTAGCCAATCAAATGGTCGTTGCCTGAATATATGAGAATATTTTTTTCTGTTAGAAAAAGATTACACAAACAGTACATGAATATAATATATGAATGAGATACTTGCAAGTTGCTAGTCTGTCGTTTGGTCCAACAAGGAAAGCGAGTCTGGGATACCCCTAGTTTCGTAAAAAGAATCATGCGCGCACATAATTAGCGTTTATTACACTAAATGTAAGCGAAACAATTTCGGATAAGAAATGCCGAGCTTGAAAAGAATATTTTGTTTACCATTCTTTATCTCAGCAACAAATCTCGAATTTGGTCCTCCATATAAGATTGTGACCATTTGGTAATCTAGATTTCCAATTTTTCTTGTCATTACAGCAGTAATTTTATATCATTTTTACGATTCGACTTATATATGTTTACCAAATATAACGCTTAATAGTGACACTAGATTATATAGGATGTGTTTAGCGCATAGCGTTTAGGAGCATTATAAGCGGTGGGCGGTGAGCATTGTGATTGTTAATGCTCGCTTGGGAAACAACAAGTAGCTTTATCTTTTTTCTTTGAAAATGCTCCTTTTTCAACAAGCGTTTATAAGCGTTGAGTGGTTATGATTTTTTTACACATTATGATTACAACAAAGTTAACAAACGCATTTATAGAGAGAGAAGAGAGAGAGAGAAAAAAAAAATAAAAAATAAAAAACAAAACTTGTTCGAGTAGTAGTAGTAGCAGCCAGTGAGCGGTAGGGATTTTTTTTTTCCTCTCTGTATTTCGACCACTTCATAATAGTACTTTCATCCATGGATCGATACCAATCTTCATTAGTCGGTAATCAATAGTCCATGTAAAGGTCATCGAATGATTGTTAGGATTTGTATCCATTTCTCCCGAAATTAAACGTTTGGCAAAAAGTTGTTGATTTTGGGCCTTATTACGATCATTCATCATTATGATTACAAAGCCCAGTTAGACCACCAAAAACCCATTAATTTGACCCAAATCGAGTAATCGACCAACTCGAAGACTTCACATACAATCTTTCAGATTTTAGCTAAGAAGAAACCAGAAGTCGACAACAATTCTTGAAGAACCAAAACATCATTTAAAAGGTTATAAAATCATGTACTAAAAGAAAAAAGAAAAAAAGCTCTACCTAATTCTATTTAAAACCATAAGCATAGCACAAAACAAAACGCTACTGTTTTCTGACTAAACAATCAAATCCTCCAAAAACTACAGAAGATCAATAACAAGGTTTTGAAATGTTACATGCCTTCTCTTTGGAGTGCAGTCTCCATGAAAGCATCATGATGGTCTTCAGGAGCATTCCACGAAGAGATGTGATACATGGACCTAATAAATAGGCCTAACTGTGGACCTACCGCATTAATAACTTGTACATTTATCAAATGTACAAGTTATTAATGCGGTAGGTCCACGGTTAGGCCTATTTATTAAGGCCATCTATCATTTTTTTTCCAGAATCAAACAGTAATAAAACGAACACATGTGGTTACCCAAAAAACATTATAAACGGTCAAGTGAATGAATAGTCACACAAATGTATTTAATGCATGTAAACGTACTTGTTACATGTTAAGACCACATCCGCTGACTCGTTACAAAAAGTTGCATCTTTCAAACAATGCAATTACCCATACTTGTCAAACGTGTTGAAGTCACTCGAATGAAATTTTAATACACAAACCATAGACGGTATCCATTTCATTAAACAAACATAATCGGATTAGTAAGCACCTAAGAATTAATTACATATCTTTTTCTCAAGGTTATATATAACCTTTTCTTGAAATAATGAACTCAAAAATCATGAGACACATACCATTAGGGTAAACTACCCTTGCATGCCATTTACCCTTGAGATCAATAATTTCACAAGGTTATATATCTAGTCGATGGCAAGTAGAACACTATGAACTAATTCCTGATGTGTCACTACCCTTGCATGCCATTTATCATGATTTTGCTACGATTTGAATTCTTAGGAGTAATCAAAAACTGTTCCCAAATTGAGATCAATAATTTAAACCCAGCTCGTGTTATTCTACTTTCTAAGTTTTTATTCATCTTACGTTCAAGCGTTCAAGACATACGAAACTTCCAAACTCAATAGTTTCAAAAGGTTTAATTAATTTATTATTATAGTTGTCGCGTGTTAATGTGGTTTCAGGATGATAGTTTGCATCATATGCTTATGAGAAATTATATATTCGTTCAAACAACTATCAAATAATACATCGTATGCTAATCTTTAAGGGCTCAGTTTCACATGTTAATTAACCATGTTGAAACCTTTGAGCTTTCTACCGACGATACTTGTATCGTAATTCATACACGAGACGTCATTTGCGCAATAACACCTTTGGTTTTATATTTTTACCTGTAGAGAAATTCTAAATACAAACTCCTAGTCATCTCTCTAGCTTTCTTTCTCTACGTTTGCCTATAATTAGAGTCTTTCCATCACGTTATGACGGCTTGAAGGAGATTCTTCTTCTCGTCGTCTTTGTTGGGAAGAGAGCTATTGCCGCTTTCGTTGGTTTTTGTCGCCATTGTGTATATAATTTTTTCAACCTGAAAGATCTTCGGCTTCTCGTTTTGTAGAATCCTTTTGTCGTGAATTCAAAGTTTGGGATCCCATTATTCAAATTATTGATCCAAAATACCTCACTCACTCACAAAACAAAAAGAAAAGGAAAGGGATGAATAACACCTGTTGGTGGAACAACAGAAGGATGAATGGCGCAAGCGACGGTGCACTAATAACACTTATTGGTGTGTTATTGGTTGTTTTTGGGTGACGAACGGCGGGTATTTGTACCCCACACCGTGTGCTCTAACCTTGGTTTTAATACGTTTTGGCTTAATAATTCACAGGTTTAATCCCACATCTTTTTTACTCAAAAGTCTTTGCAATCACATATGTATCTTAGAAAAAGAAAAACATTTGGTTTCTTATGATCTCCAGATAACTCGAAGATTTATCACTTCTTTATAAAACCAATCACTTAAACAAATAAAACGATACCAAGACTAATCCCAATATGCTATAAGCAATGGTTATCATGGAGATTAAAAGATTAGCATTTTGTTGGATATCAAGTAGGGGACACGCTCTCAAGATGGATTGGAAGTTATGGTTAGATAATCCTTTTTTAGCTTGTTCGTCGTGTTTAGAGGATTATAATTGTTGTATTATTTTTTTTTTTCAAGTTCTTTGTAATCTTGCTGCTCACTAGTCTATAGCTTCTTTTATACAAATTGTTTGCCATTCCAAAAAAGAAAAACGAAAAAAAGAAACCAGAACCGCAACTCAAGCAGCTTAGAATTGATTCAAGCATACTATCCTTAATGATGATGTCTCAGCAACCACCAGTCAGAACTGACCAAGTATAAAAACAAACATCAGAGCCCAATTATTTACCGTGTTGGAACAAATAGTCTAAGCTCACAATTTATAAACCACCACTGTTGTAAAGAATGGTTAATAGGGTACACAAACAAAAAGATTCATAACAAAAATAAAAATAAAAAAAGCAAGTGAGGTGTTAATTTTACATGAAGAGGATGATTAAAGGACATGAAATACAAGATACTTCAATCATATAACAAAAAGTATATCGTATATAATGCTTTACAGAAATCCAATGTACAGAAGCACATGATGCTCTTGATCAAATAGGTAAAATACCCTGAAAGGGTCTGCCAATAGATTGGCTAAATGATATTGCATGTTAATGTTTTAAACAGGTGTGCAAAATCCTTACTAATGACTAACGAGCTAGCAGCTTTTAAACTCCAATTAAGGGATGACACAAAACATATGAAACAATCAACACAATAATCGCAGCATTCACATTTGTAAAAACATTATGTAAAAATATAAAAGACTCCTAACCAAGAGTTTGAAGAAGATGAATGGTAGATTCATTCCAGATACAGTAGTCGGAAAGTGTAGAGTTGTCCTCAAGCTGCTTTTGGGGCAAGAACAGTATCTGCTTGTTTACGGGAATATCTTCCTTGTCCTGAATCATGGTTTTCACATTGTTGATGGTGTCGGAGCTTTCCACTTCTAGATGGACGGTCTTTCCAGTGTCCACAATCAAGACATATATCTGCAGCCTTGTCACTGTGTCATCCACAAGACGAATAGTTGACTCGTTCTGCACAGAGTAGCGGGAAAGTATAATGCCTTCTTCGAGCTTATGTCCAGCATAGACCATTGTCTGTTGGTCAGGGTGAATACCTTCCTTGTCTTGGATTAAGGCTTTCAGTTCCTTGACAGTGTGGCGCCAATCGACATCCAGAGGGATCCTCTTTCCAGAGATGGTATCAACGGTTATCTTCAAATCTCCTCTACAAACAGGAACCAGATAAAGGACAGAATTCCCAACAATGTTGCAGTCGGAAAGGGTACGTTGGGATTGCAGGAGCCGCACTCCAGCAAAAAACAGCCTTTGGTCTAACGGGTGAAGACCTTCCTTGTCACGGATCATGATCTTCACGTCGTCAATAGTGTTGGACGGTGAAACTCCGATAGAGAAGGTCTTTTGAGTGACGGTCTGGATGTAAATCTGCAACGGCGGGGGAGCTCGGGGGGACTTGAAGCCGGATACATTAACATTAACATACTTATTAGGTATACGTCCAAACTTCACAGGCTGCATGCGTCTGAACAGTCTCTCCAAATCCTTAGGGTACTCCTCCATAATGATGGTCTTAGCGGCAGGCGCCTTATACGAAAAAATAGAGTATGATGATACCTTGAGATCGATTGCTTTTGAACGATCGATTGCTTTTGAACGATCGATTGTAATGCAGGATGAAAAAGAGATCAATGTTATGGATGGACAGGACATGTATAGGTTTATTTTTATACCAAAAAAAGATGAGTCGGTCACGTTATGGGACATGCACTATGTTACTTAATCCAACAATTTAACAAAACTTGGCCCAAACTAATAAAACAATAAGGTCGTAATTAAGCAATGGGCTTTATGCTTAGGCGGGTTAAGTTTCAACTATACCATTTAAGGTTTATTATTTATTTATTTTTAATATAAACAGCTCAAAGGTGTATAATATTTCATCTGAATAAGTATTTTGTGACCTATTTTTTTTTTTTTTTTTTTTTTTTTTTTTTTTTTTTTTTTTTTTTTTTTTTTTTTTTTAATTTTTTTCTTTTT
>LBNU01017714.1:31984-80251 GCA_014162995.1 Artemisia annua
CGTGAATGGTTTGCACTTTCCTTTTACTTATTGCTTTGCTTTGATGTTTGCATTATGTGATTGTGTGTGTTGTGACTTGTTGATTGTACTTGTGTGATAACATGTCTTAAGTTATGTTGGTCATAAACAACAAGAAACGTCTTTCATATTACAACAAGCTAAAATGGACATTTGATACAACAAGTAGTAAAGTTTTAAACGGTAACGTATTCCCCCCCCCCCCCTCTACGTTTTCACAAACCCTATAAACTACTAATTTCCAAATTTTCAAAGTGCAAGACTGAAGTAACCTATTATATCAAATCCAAAGGTTATAATTTGTCAAGTTACACCCTTTTAAACTTGAAAATGTAGATAGCAACAGTTTAAACACAAATGATCAAAGATTAGCAAAATACAGTGAAATATGAGATTTTAAGCAACTTTATAAATTAACAAACAAGCATATGTTTTTAAGCAATATATTAACTTAACAACACCACATAAACATGAAAACACAGAGATTAAAGCATATAAATGACTTATATAATAAAATGCCAAAAATGATAAATGGGCTTACAAAGTGCTTCAAGCTGAGAAAGAATGAACCAAGGACCAAGACCTATCCTAACAGCTTCCAATGAAGCTACTAAACCAAGGGCAATCCATATTTTCCCTTGCTCCAGCTTTCTTGTGCCATCTTCACTGATTTTTGAATATTGATCTATTTTTTTGTATTTTCTGAGTATTTTTTATTTCCAAGTTATACAAGTTCTTTAAACTTCTAATAGCTTATAAAAGCTATATAAGGAGCTTATGTGATCCTATGAGTCCAATAACAACACTAACAACAACATTCAACAATCATGAGATTTTAAGGTACTTTTTGAGCATAAACTGAAAAGAAGATTTGATACTGAAATTGAGACTTGCAAAAGATTTATTGAACACTGGAAACATGAAATACAAAACTTTAAAGTTAAATTGTACACTGGAAAGTTAAAAACATTAAGAACGACATAAAAAATTAAAAACAATAAAAATAATCTACTCTCTCTTTCACATTGCTTCATTCTTCATTTATAAAGATCTTTATGACTTTGTCGACATCTCTGAATGTTTCCCACTCCATTTGAGCCGTTGGATTCCACGAATTCATCATAACCATCCACTTGGACTTTTAGCGCCAAAAAGTCTTTTGAACAGTAAGGGTGGTTTGGAAGCAATTAAAGGATTTTGGGATGTTATGTGAGGTGGAGGGGACATATAGAAGAGTAGGGATGGAGCTGGGGTGTGAGGTGGAAGCAATTTCAGGGGTTGTGAGTGGAACAGTGAAGTGGTCATGGTGGGGATGCATTTATTGCATAATGGGTTTGGTTGTGAGGTGGAAGGGATGAGAGGGTAAGTAAGGGGGACATGAAAGGTGGTTTGATGATGAGGTGGTAGCCAGGTGGTGGTAAAACCACCCTGGTTTTGAGTTTCAGTGGTGAGGGAGGAGGGTGTACAGTAAAGGAGGTAAGGGAGAGGGTCAACGGGTCAAACCCCGTTTTATTTAAATTTGGGATTGGGCTGATGTTGTTGTTGGGCCAAGAAACAAAAGGTGGGGTGTTGGGTTTATTTATTGGATTTGGTTTATGGGTTTAGGTTTTGGGTTTGTATAAATAAATGGGATCCGTTTGGTTTATAAGGTTTATGAGCCCAAGGACCATTTATGTAATTTTCTGAAAGTTGAAGGGCTGAAACTATAATTTCCCATAAGTTATCAAAAGGACTTAAATTGCCAATCATGAATAGTACAAGGGTTAAATGTGATACATTTCAATTTTTAAAACCCGAGGACTAATTTTGCCATTTTTGAAACTTGAGGGGTAAAAGTTGCCAATTTTAGAAAACTTTCATCCAGGGACCAAAAGTGAACAAGTTTGATTTCCCAAGGACTAATGTTGACTTTTCATTTATTTTAAACCTTTAGGGACTAGTTTTGCCAATTTGTGAAACTTCAGGGACTGAAAATGACAATTTTGTAAACTTTGCATGTTTTTCACTTGTTTTCAATCCTTTTGTATCTGAATCACATAAAAACACATTTCAATGATATTTGTAGTATTCTGTGACATTTCAGAGTGTTTTTGGCTGTTTTAGCAATCTAAATGTGAAAGAAATGATGAGTATTTAGACACTCATCAATCCCCCACACTAAACTATTGCTAGTCCCTATCAATCTTTTATGAAAAATTAATGGATTTCATCTCTTTACCAAAAGCCATTACTTCTGGAGTAGCCAATGTTTTAGTATGTGATACTTTGGTACATTAATAACCAAATGATTTTGAGCAAACCATCAGCTGTCAACGGATTTGTTTTGTCTTTACCAAAAGCCGTTTGCTTCTGGACTAGCCAACTCTTAGATAAAATACAGTTATTATCTTTGGTGAGCTGATTACCAAATATGGTTTTCCACTGCCTTTACCACAAGCCATAACCTTGCGGGCTAACCAACTCTTCACTATAAAAGATATGGTGAGTCGAATACCATACAATTTTAGGCAAATTGTCAGCCATAAACGGATTTGAGATATCTTTACCTAGAGTCGTTTGCTCTTGGATTAGCCAATCCTTATGTGGGTTAGACATGGTGGACTGATTATCATATATTGTGTTTAGTGCAAAGCACTTCCACTAAAAAAAACAATTTGGTCAAAACGGGGGAAATAGGGCAAGGTATATATTTGATAAAATTCGCCAGAATTTCCCCCCCACACTTAGAATTGAATATTGTCCTCAATATTCAAAGTCCCAGCTATTATGCCAATCCTTTGAACATAAAAAGATAACATTACTAGCTAAGTGTGGTAACACAACAATTATTTTCTTTTTTATATTTACAATTTTCTCATTCATTTTTTTTTTTTTGAAATATTTACATGGATACAACAGTAGGGGCAACTCCCCCACACTTGGGTGGTAGAAAAGAGAAAGAAGATAGAAATATGGGTGAAAACCCATATGGAGCTAACGTTTTTGTTCACCAAGTCACTAGCTTGACTCGATCCCCGCATTCATTGGTTCATGGGGAATGTTTGTAGATCCGGGACAACCATGGGTGGTATGTCCTCTCCAAAATAGTGCTTTAACCGATGGCCATTCACTTTGAAATTTGGACCGTTATTTTGAGATAACTCAACGGTAGCATATGGATAAACCTTAGCAATTGTGAATGGACCAGTCCAATGGGATTTGAGTTTTCACGAGAAGATCTTCAATCTTGAATTGAAAAGAAGGACTCGATCACCAACGTTGAAAACGCGGTTCTTGATTTTAGAGTCATGAATCCTCTTTGTCTTTTCTTCATAGATAAAAGAGTTCTCGTATGCCTAATCACGTAGTTCATTTAATTCATTCATTTGAACTTTACGGTGAACACCCGCAGTTTGTAGGTCAAAGTTTGCATGCTTCAAGGCCCAATAGGCTTTGTGCTCTAGTTCGATCAGAAGATGACATGCCTTTCCATACACAAGCTTGTAAGGTGTACACCCAATGGGTGTTTTGTAAGCTGTACGGAAGGCCCATAGTGCATCATCCAATTTATCTGACCAGGATGCACGATTTTCTCCTACGGTCCTTTCCAGTATTCTTTTAATACCACGATTTAAAACTTCTACTTGTCCACTTGTTTGTGGGTGATACGCAGTAGAAAGACGGTGAGTTACACCATACTTTTGCATGACTTTATCAAATTTGTCATTGCAGAAATGCGTACCACGATCACTAATTATAGCACGTGGAGTTCCAAAACGGGCAAACAGAGCTTTCAGGAATTTCACAACAACTCGGGCATCATTAGTGGGTAATGCTTTCGCTTCAACCCATTTTGACAAATAGTCAACAGCCACGAGAATGTATTTATTTCCTCGAGATGATGGAAATGGCCCCATAAAGTCAATGCCCCATACGTCAAAGATTTCACAAACTTGAATTGCATTTTGTGGCATTTCATTTCGTTGTGAAATATTCCCGTGACGTTGACAAGCGTCACAGGTTTTGATTAGATCATGGGCATCCTTATAAATCGTGGGCCAATAGAATCCGGAATCAAACACCTTTTTGGCGGTGTAGTTGGGACTATGATGTCCCCCAGTAGGTCCAGCATGGCAAGCCTTGAGAATATCAATGGCTTCCTGACCATATACACACCGTCTGATGACTTGATCCGCACAGATTTTGAACAAGTAGGGGTCATCCCAGAAGTAATGTTTAACATCCTTAAAGAATTTATTCTTCTATTGGGTCGACATCCCTTTCACAACAAAGTTACCCGCATGGTAATTTGCGAAATCAGCAAACCATGGGGTGGTAGAATCTCCACGAAAAGCAACCGCATTTAGTGTCTCGAGAGGAAATGTTTCATTTATTTCCTTTTTCTCGAAAACATCTTGGTGTGGGTTCTCTAATCGGGACAGATGATCAGCAGCTAGGTTCTCAGCTCCTTTTTTATCACGTATAATGATATCAAATTCTTGTAGGACGAGAACCCAACGGAGCAATCTCGGCTTTGCATCTTGTTTTGCAAAGAGATATTTTAGAGCCGAGTGATCCGTATACACTACGCATTTGGTCAAGATCAAGTACGGCCGAAACTTTTCAAACGCATACACCACAGCTAATAGTTCTTTTTCCGTTGTGGTGTAATGAGTTTGAGCCTCGGTCATAGTTTTGCTTGCATAGTGGATAGGCTGGAAATGTTTCATTTTGCGTTGCCCCAAGACTGCACTGATAACAAAATCACTTGCATCGCACATGAGCTCAAAGGGAAAATCCCAGTCGGAGGAAACTAGAATGGGTGCTTCAGTAAGCTTTTTCTTTAATGTTTCAAAAGCTTCAATGCACTCCGGTGAGAAGATAAAAGGAGCATCCTTCTCAAGGAGATGGGTCATGGGTCGGGAGATCTTAGAAAAATCTTGTATGAATCTACGATAGAATCCGGCATGACCCAAAAAACTCCTAATACCTTTGACGGTAGTGGGATGAGGTAATTTAGCAATGACATCAACCTTAGCTCTGTCAACCTCAATCCCGTTCTTTGATATCTTATGGCCGAGGACAATGCCCTCTTTGACCATAAAATGACTCTTCTCCCAATTTAGACAAAGATTGGTGTCTTCACACCTTTTCAGCATGTTTTCTAAATTGGATAGACATGTTTGGAATGAATCCCCAATGACCGAGAAGTCATCCATAAAGACCTCCATTGTTTTCCCAATCATGTCGGAGAATATGGCCATCATACACCTTTGGAACGTGCCAGGAGCATTACATAAGCCAAAAGGCATACGTTTATAAGCAAAGGTTCCGTAGGGGCATGTGAAGGTAGTCTTTTCTTGATCCTGTGGATCAATGGGGATTTGAAAGTAACCCGAGAAACCGTCAAGGAAACAATAGTACTCGTTTCCCGCTAATCTCTCAAGCATCTGATCCATGAAGGGTAGAGGAAAGTGGTCTTTGCGGGTGGCGTCATTTAACTTACGATAGTCAATGCACACACGCCATCCCGTAACCAGCCGAGTTGGAATCAACTCGTTTTCATCATTTGTGACAACAGTTATGCCACCCTTTTTTGGAACACAGTGAATGGGACTAACCCAAGGAATATCAGATATCGGGTAAATCAATCCTGCATCAAGAAGTTTAAGAACCTCTTGTTTGATAACATCGTGGATTTTAGGATTCACCCGTCTTTGATGTTGGACTGCCGGTTTAAAGTCATCCTCCATTAAAATCTTGTGACTACAAAATTCAGGGTTGATACCCTTTATGTCGAAGAGTTTCCAAGCAATGGCTTGCTTGTGTGACTTTAAGACCTTTATGAGAGCAGTCTTTTCCTCATCACTTAAATCTTTAGCAATAATGACGGGTAATTTGTCATCACCCTCCAAAAATGCGTATTCAAGATGAGGTGGCAAGTCTTTGAGTTCGACCTCAGGAGATTCTTTAGTTTTATCAACTGATTTGATTTCCTCATTATGAAGTTCTACGGGAGGGAGTGGAGGAGAATTGTCCTGATTCAACAATTTCTCAAGAAGAAGAATATCTCCCTCCAGATCAATCTCATTGTTATCAATTCCCTCTAGAACTGAATCACTTTTGAGAAACGCCTCAACCTCTTCCAAAAGGAAATCACTTCCCTCAAACGGAGTGAGAGAAGGGGAAGAGTCAGAAATGATAGGTTGAGAAGATGTGGTGGGATCCCCACTCACAGAATTATGAGAATAACCAAGAAATTCTTGAGAGTACTCCTCTGAAGCAATATCAATGATATCGATTCGGTTAACCGATTCAGAATCATAATTTGAGGAGTACCTCGAAGTTTGATCGAGGTTAAAAGTGACAGCTTCATTACCAACACATAATGTGATTTCATGCTCAAATACATTAATGAGAGCATGGCTCGTTCTTAGGAATCCTCTTCCAAGAATGAGAGGAACCCTAGGATCAGCATCGAAATCAACAACCACAAAGTCAGCTGGAGAATGGAACTTTCCTACTTTCACAAACACGTCCTCAGCAATGCCAAGAGGACGAGATATTGAACGATTAGCAAGCTCTAGAGTCATGCATGTAGGAGTAAGATCCGGAAGAGAAATTTTCTTCCATACTGAATGAGGCATCAGGTTGATGCTTGCACCAAGTTCGGCCAAGGCATAGCATTCAACCATTCCCAGAAATACACAAGGTATTAGAAACTTTCCAGGATCTCCAAGCTTTTCAGGAAGCTTTTTTAATAGAACTGCTGAGCAGTTCTCGTTCAGTGGAGTTTTTGCCATTTCAAACAGTTTTTCCTTGTTGCTTAACAAGTGTTTGATTGTTGATGCAAATTTGGGCATCAGAAGTATAGCATCCGCAAAGCTTATGTCAAAGTGTAATTCTTGAAAGATTTGAAAGAATTTATCCATTTGTTGACTAGCCTTCTCGCGGAGCTTATGCTCATTTAAACGTGATGGGTAAGGAATAGAAGTTTTGGATTTAGGGTCTTCAACTGGGATTTCAACTGGTTCAAAAACAACTCCTGGTTTGGGTTTAGATTTCGGGACAACTTGAGGGTGGACGTCATTGGTACCTCCGTTATTAGTAGGAGATTCCATGTCCTTTGTCACCTCATGTTCACTTTCCACTACCTTGGAAGGAGGAGAAGAAGAGGTAGTAGGAATAGTGGGTCCATCATATGAAACACCACTTCTGGTTGTGATCGCCTTTGCATCGCCCCTCGGATTAGCGATCGTGTTGCTAGGTAAAGTACCTGAGCCCGAGGGTCGATCATTTAAAGACTTCTTGATCTCAGAGATCTGGCTGACCAACAACCTGTTTGTTTCTTCCTGAGTTTTCATGAACTGCTTTAACAACTCATCAGATGATGGTTGTGGAGCTGGGAGAATGGCTTGAGTTTGGTTAGGGAAATTTTGGACTCGGTTATTTTGATTATAACCTTGATGTTGGAAATTCCCTTGATTTGGATTACCATTTCCCTGAAAATGATTTCCTTGGTTGAAATTGTTCCGATTAAAGTTTCCTTGGTTTTGGAAACTTTGATTTTGTCCTGGATAGAAATTCCCTTGGTTTTGATAACCTTGGTTCATTCGAGGTTGGTTTTGGTTCCGGTTTTGCAAATTCTGGTTTTGGTTGAAACCGGGTGGTCCTTGATAATTGTTAGCACGGTAACTTGGTTCAATTTGAGGACGGTATTGATTACCTCCTTGATTTGAAGTACCGGCTATAGCATTGGCTTCAAAAGGACTACCATCGGTGGCAGTACAGTTGTAGTATGCATGAGGGCCACCACAAGTGATACAGACTTCCACTTTCTTCACTTCAGCATGTGAAGGATTTTGTGTGAAAGTGACTTTCTTTTGGTTTGAGAGAACCAAAGCTTGAATAGCATCCGTGAGTTTGTCAATTTTAGCATCGGTGCTAGAAGTACTCACGGGAGATGAAGTAGAAGGACCAGCACTAGCATGAGATTGATATGGCTTTGTTCGTGCAGAGCGGACCTGAGACTTATTTTCAATGATTGCTAAAGCTTTTTTTGTGGTTTTGCTCAAAAAATTACCTCCCGCGGAGGCATTAAGAGAGTCTTGGTCAGATTGGCTTAAGCCATTATAGAAGGTGTCCATTTGCATTAACTCGGTGAAACCATGATGGGGACATTTGCGGAGCAATTCTTTGTAACGATCCCATGCCTCACCAAATGATTCATCAAATCTTTGTGTGAATTTCATGATTTCATTTTTAAGACTTGTGGTTCTGTGGGGAGGATAGAATTCGTTCACAAATTTTGTAACTAAATCCTCCCATGTTTCAATCGAACGAGGGGGTTGTTTTTCAAGCCAAATCCGGGCTTGTCCCTCGAGGGAAAATGGGAATAGAAGAAGTTTGATTGCTTTATGTGGGACATTTTTGTATTTGATGGTAGATGCGATCTTATTAAACCATCGAATATGAGCATGAGGATCGTCCCTCTCAAAACCATAGAATTAGCTTTGGGTTACAAGATTCAGTAACCCGGTTTTGAGCTCAAAAGTGTCAGCCACGATGGCTGGGACAACAATGGCATCTCCATAACCCTCAATGGGAGCTTGGAGAAGCTCATTCATTGGACGGTATTCTGTCATGATGACAGGGGTTTTGGGGTCAGTACGTATCTCAGATACGGCTGATGGGGCAGAACGTCTACGACGTCTTTGAGGTATGTTTACAAGCTCACGAAAAGGGCTCGATGACCTAGAAGAACGAGTGCGCATGCACTAAGACGAGTCTAAGAATCCTTTAGAGTGATGGAAACTTAGGAAAGGTAAGAAAAATCTTTTTGGGTGTTTTGTGTTCGTTGAAAACTGAAATTAAAATGTTTTTGGTTATCGATCCGTCAAACGAATTAACTTCACGATAATTTTGGTTTTTATATGAAATAAGAGAATATGGACAAAGATGGTAAATATACAATGGGTGTATATTCAACAATCACTGATACTTCAAATTCGTTGTACGCAGCACACCTCCCCGGCAGCGGCGCCAAAATTTGATTGGTCCCAAACAGTCAACTAATATGAACCAAGTAAATGGTCAACAAGAGTCAAATCAATTAAGGACATAATGCAATTTACCAAAGGAGTTTAGTGTATCCCCGGATCTTTTAATCCCAACGAGGTGTGAAATCTATAATAAGACGAATTTGTGATCAGGTGAATATTGAACAAGAAAAGGGTATGAGTGATTACACTAATGAAATATAAGTGATAATAGCTTAAACAAGCTATATCAACAAGTACATGAAATCAGATTATCCAAAAACGTAAAAGAACTTAAAAACGTATATTTAGGTTTAAATAAACATAAACGTACCAAATAAAAAGTGAACACTGGAAACATGAAATACAAAGCTTTAAAGTTAAATTGTACACTGGAAAGTTAAAAACATTAAGAACGACATAAAAACAATAAAAATAATGTACTCTCTCTTTCACATTGCTTCATTCTTCATTTATAAAGATCTTTATGACTTTGTCGACATCTCTGAATGTTTCCCACTCCATTTGAGCCGTTGGATTCCACGAATTCATCATAACCATCCACTTAGACTTTTGGCGCCAAAAAGTCTTTTGAACAGTAAGGGTGGTTTGGAAGCAATTAAAGGATTTTGGGATGTTATGTGAGGTGGAGGCGACATATAGAAGAGTAGGGATGGAGCTGGGGTGTGAGGTGGAAGCAATTTCAGGGGTTGTGAGTGGAACAGTGAAGTGGTCATGGTGGGGATGCATTTATTGCATAATGGGTTTTGTTGTGAGGTGGAAGGGATGAGAGGGTAAGTAGGGGGGACAGGAAAGGTGGTTTGATGATGAGGTGGTAGCCAGGTGGTGCCTGGTTTTGAGTTTCAGTGGTGAGGGAGGAGGGTGTACAGTAAAGGAGGTAAGGAAGAGGGTCAACGGGTCAAACCCCGTTTTATTTAAATATGGGATTGGGCTGATGTTGTTGTTGGGCCAAGAAACAAAAGGTGGGGTGTTGGGTTTATTTATTGGATTTGGTTTATGGGTTTAGGTTTTGGGTTTGTATAAATAAAATGGGATCCGTTTGGTTTATAAGGTTTATGCGCCCAAGGACCATTTATGTAATTTTCTAAAAGTTGAAGGGCTGAAACTATAATTTCCCATAAGTTATCAAAAGGACTTAAATTTCCAATCATGAATAGTACAAGGGTTAAATGTGATAAATTCCAATTTTTAAAACCCGAGGGCTAATTTTGCCATTTTTCAAACTTGAGGGGTAAAAGTTTCCAATTTTAGAAAACTTTCATCCAGGGACTAAAAGTGAACAAGTTTGATTTCCCAAGGACTAATGTTGACTTTTCATTCATTTTAAACCTTCAGGGACTAGTTTTGCCAATTTGTAAAACTTCAGGGACTGAAAATGACAATTTTGTGAACTTTGCATGTTTTTCACTTGTTTTCAATCCTTTTGTATCTGAATCACATAAAAACACATTTCAATGATATTTGTAGTATTCTGTGACATTTCAGAGTGTTTTTGGCTGTTTTAGCAGTCTAAATGTTGTTGTGAAGTTCCTCAAAGCCCTGTTTGCCCGTTTTGGAACTCCACGTGCTATCATCAGTGATCGTGGTACGCATTTCTGCAATGACAAATTTGACAAAGTCATGCAAAAGTATGGTGTAACTCACCGTCTTTCTACTGCGTACCACCCACAAACAAGTGGACAAGTAGAAGTTTCAAATCGGGGTATTAAAAGAATACTGGAAAGGACCGTAGGAGAAAATCGTGCATCCTGGTCGGATAAATTGGATGATGCACTCTGGGCCTTCCGTACAGCTTATAAAACACCTATCGGGTGTACTCCCTACAAGCTTGTGTACGGAAAGGCTTGTCATCTTCCAATAGAACTAGAGCACAAAGCCTATTGGGCCCTGAAACATGCAAACTTTGACCTGCAAACCACGGGAGATCACCGTAAAGTTCAAATGAATGAATTAAATGAACTACGTGATCAGGCATACGAGAACTCTTTGATCTATAAAGAAAAGACAAAGAAGATTCATGACTCTAAAATCAAGAACCGCGTTTTCAACGTTGGTGATAGAGTCCTTCTTTTTAATTCAAGATTAAAGATCTTCTCGGGAAAACTAAAATCCCGTTGGTCTGGTCCATTCA
The DNA here is from genome assembly GCA_014162995.1 of Artemisia annua. NCBI lineage: Eukaryota > Viridiplantae > Streptophyta > Magnoliopsida > Asterales > Asteraceae > Artemisia > Artemisia annua. Next base: position 43,172 of record LBNU01017714.1, read on the forward strand.
CTATTACAAAAGTCTATCCATATGGTACCGTTGAGTTATCTCAAAATGACGGACCTGATTTCAAAGTGAATGGCCATCGGTTAAAGCACTATTTTGGAGAGGATATACCACCTATGGTTGTCCCAGATCTTCAAACTTTCCCCATGAACCAATAAATGCGGGGATCGAGTCAAGCTACTGACTCGAGAAACAAAAATGTTAGCATCATTACCATGGGTTTTCACCCGTGTGTAACACTCTAGTGTGGGGGAAAATACCCCACATGTTGTTCAGGTTTCCCCAAGGACAAATCAATTCGGGGTCGAGTCAAGCTAGCGACTCGGTAAACAAAAACAGTAGCAAGAGCATAGGTTTTCACCTATGTTGTATATATGTATATATGTAAATTAGCTAAACAATACAAAAACCAAAAAAATTGCAAAACCCAAAAAGAATCATCTTCATCTTTGTAAAATAGTGATAGCTTCTATTTAAGAAGCTTTATGAAAAATATGTTTGTAAATAAACCTGAAATAAAGGTTGTTAATATTACCTTCTTACGTTCTAAGTATTGGTTTAATACCCGGTGCTTTGAATATTGAGGGCAATATTCATTTCTAAGTGTGGGGGGGGATTCTCACGAATTCAAACACATGTTCCATCAAGCACCCCCATTTGATCAAAATTTAAAGTTTTTTCACACTTAGAAATGCCAAAAAAATTTTTTTTTGTGGTAATCAGTCCACCTTGTCTAATAAACAAAAGGACTGGCTAATCCAGGAGCAAACGGCTCTTGGTAAAGATATCTCAAATCCGTTGATGGCTTGCAATTTGCCCAAAATTGTATGGTACTCAACTCACCATATCCTAAATAGTGAAGAGTTGACTAGCCCACAAGATTATGGCTTGTGGTAAAGGCAGTGGAAAAACCATAATTGGTAATCAGCTCACCAAGATGTTGACTATTCCATCAAGAGTTGGCTAGTCCAGAAGCAAACGGCTTCTGGTAAAGACTTATCAAATCCGTTGACAGCTGGTGGTTTGCTCAAAATCACTTGGTTATCAGTGTACCAAAGTTCTTACTTGAACCTAAACACTTGGCTACTCCAGAAGTAATGGCTTTTGGTAAAGAGATGAAATCCATTAAATCTTCATAAAATATTGCTAGGGACTAGCAATAGTTTAGTGTGGGGGATTGATGAGTGTGCAAATACTCATCATTTTTATCACATTTAGACTGCCAAAACATCTGAAAACACACAGAAATACCCTAAAATATATAAAATATCACAAAAACATGTTTTTATGTGTTTCAGATACAAAAGGATTGAAAACTGATGAAAAACAGTCAAGTTTGCACAATTGACAGTTTCAGTCCCTAAACTTTCACAAAATGGCAAAACTAGTCCCTGGTATTTCAAAACATGAAAAATATCATCAAAGGTCCTTTTTAATTCACAAGTTGTCAAAAGAAACCCTTTAAAGTCAAAAATCACAAAATGACAACTTTGGTCCCTCAAGTTTGAAAAATGACAAAACAGGCCCCTGAAGTTTCACACTTTGGCAAAATTAGTCCTTGAGGGTTCAAAATGAAAGAAAAGTCAATATTAGTCCATGGGAAGTCAAAATTATTCATTTCTAGTCCCTGGATAAAAGTTTCATCAATTGGCAGAAAAGGTCCCTCAAGTTTCAAAAATGGCAAAAATAGTCCCTGGGTATTCAAAACTTGGATTTTATCACAAAATACCCTTATACTATTCATAAAATACAATTTGGAACATTTTTGATAACTTTTAGATATTTACATGTTTAGTCCCTAAAAAATCCAAATATTACATAAATGGTCCCTAAGGTTTAAATTTTGGAAAATTGCAACTTTGGTCCTTGTACTATTCACATATGGCAAATATGGTCCTTGTGATAATTTTGGAATAATGGCAAAACAGGTCCTTGAAGATTGCAAGAATTACACAAATGGTCCTTGTGAAATAATAAAACCAAACGGACCCTTTTAATTATAAACCCATAAACCCCCCAAGCCCACTTAACCCTTTTTCTTTTCTTTCTTTTACCTGGCCCAAACCACAAGCCCACCCCACGTTTAAATTATAAACGTTTAAAAAAACTCACCCCTACCCCGTTTTCCCACCTAGCCCTGCCACCACCACCACCATAGACCTCCACCTCCTGCTTCCACCCACTTGCACCATCTCCACCACCCAAAACCATCATAACACCTTCAGAAACACGCCACAATTAATGCTGGGTGAGATTATTGACTAAAAAGTCAATAACCAATTTTCCCGCCAAAATCAACAAACGGCTAGGATCAAATTGGAGCAAATCAAAGGCTAGGATTCAAGTGGGATATGTTCAGAGGCTCAAGTGGGACCCAATTGAAGCTTATATAAGGAAGAAGAAAGAGAAGAAAGAGATATCTAGCATAATTTAGTTAATTGTATTTCGTTTAATGTTAAAACTTTAAATTCTCTGTTTTTATCAATTCCAAGTTATTTCAGTATCATTTTCTCTTGTTCTTATTTACTTTTCAGTCTTTAATTTCAGTATTTACTTTACATTGTCTTTATTGCTTTGATATTGTCCCTTTCAAGTGTGAAAACCTTGAATTGTGGTTGTTACTGTTGTTTCATGGACTGAATAAGCTCACATAAGCTCCTAGAAAGCTTCTAAAAGCTTTTAGAAACCATAAAACTCAGTTTAGTATCAAAAAGCAAAAATACCAAAAAATCACAAAAATACACTGAAAAATAAAAATTGTGAGTTCAAGATGAAGACAAGCTGGAGCAGGGGAAATAATGGATTGCCCTTGGGTTAGTGACCTTGTGGAAGGTCTATAGGTGATAAAACTTGGTCCTTGTTTGAAGAAATTAGCTGGAGAGCAAATTGTAAGCTATTTCTTTGATTTTGGCAAATCTGTGTTCTTGTGCTTTAATCTTTGAATTTGTGCTTGAATTTTGTTTATGTGTTGTTGTTTAGTAAGTTTTAATCATAATATATAGGTCTTGTTTGTTAAAAATCATAGTTGTTAAATTTTCCATTTTCACTGTGAAAATAGTGAAAATTGTATTTTCATGTTCTTGGTGTTCTTAGTTTGATTTTTGTTCTTAATTTGGTTTATCTTAGGTTGACTGATGTGTGAAATCAGTCTATAGTTAAAGAGGTGTTGATTTGTTTTGAAATTCCATTTTGGAAAATATTGCAGTGTGTTTGGTTTTGCTGTCTTATTTGTGTTCTTGTGGTCTTTTGTTGTTATTTGTAGTCTTTGCATGTTTGTTAAGTGTTATAAAGTTCATACAAGTCATTTAGTTCAAGGTCTTTTCATAAAAAAGTCAAAATCACCTTCAAATCCATTTTGTTGAATCTGTGTAATGTGTAATGTGCTAAATCTTTGATTTTGTGTTACAAAGTTGTTATACTTGTTTGATTTAGTCTTATTACAGCTTATTACATCATATTCAGTGCTTAAATCAAGATCAAACTTCATAAAAGTCAAAGTTCTAAGTTTTTACAAAAGTCAAAATTGCATGCCTGCAGTTTTTGAATAAAAAGTAGAATTTTGTCTAGGCTTTGTTATTTAAGTTCTTGACTAGTGCTTTTGGATTTTGAATATTTGGTTGCTTATCTTTCTGTGTGATTTTTGTTGAATTTTCATTTGCTTATCTTAGTGCTTATTTAGACCTTTCTTTTAGCTTAAATTTCAAAGAGGTGCCCTGCACCACAGTTTTTTAGCAAGTTTCATAAGCTTCTCTAGAGCTTATTACTTGGACTTATTATCTGTTTCTTGGCTTTTTGGAAAGCCAAGCAAGTGAACTTGCTAGTTGGATGCTTATTTGTTAGTTTCTAGCTTATTTAGTAGGGCTGCATAAGCCATTTTGTTTTTGCTTTTTCTGTGTGAATTGTATAAGTGTGCAGTTAAACACCCTTTTTCTCAAGCTTGTGCAGAGCTTATTTGTGACCTTTAGCTTATGTGTTTTAGCTTTTTGAGAAGCTAAGCAAGCTAACTCAATAAGCCAGTGCTTATTTTGCATTTCCAAAGTCTTTAAATAGGTCTGCTTATCTTGTTAAGTTTGGTGAATAATCTGTTTTGTTCTAAGTTAAGTGTATACTGAGTGCTTGTGTCAGTTTTCATAAGCTTGTCAAAAGCTCATTAGTGGACCTTAGGGTTTGCTTATTGGCTTATTTTAAAGCTTGCCAGGTGAACTTGAAGTCTCAAGTTTCATTTTGGACCATAGAGCTTATTTGTGGACCCCACAGGGCCTGCAAAGTGCCTCCTTGGACTGTCTCAGCAAACAGTTTTGAGTGATTTGCTTATTTTGCTTATTTGGCTTATCCAGTGTGCTTTTCTTGTGTCTTTGGCTTATTTCATGCTCATATAAGTGGTTTGTAACTTATTCCACCTTTGTGAACTTCTGTGTGCTTGATTTTAGCTTATTTCCTTTTTAAAATTTTGTTAAGTGTCTAATCTCTATCTGCTTATTGTTTGAGCTTATTTCTCTGTGCTTTTTGAGTTGAGTTCTGCTTATTTGTGTTTGTTTAAGTTGTTTGCATCTTAGTTTTAGCTTTTGGTTCAGTTTAAAAGCTTTTACAAGCTTTTCCATTTTCAAAAATCCAATAAGCTTAAACTGTCTGTTTTCTTTAGCTTAATTAGAGCTTATTTTTGAGTTTTGTAAAAAGTTCCTTTATTAAAGTTGCTTATTTTTATGTGTTTTATAAGTTTGTAAAATAAAAAAGTTAAAAAAAAATAAAAGATAAAAAGGTCTGGGTAAGGATCGAGCCCCAGACCTTTAGGAGATATAGCATAGTCAACGCCCCACACCAAGTCAACATAACCATCTGTGCCCGAAGGACTTGCAATACTATCTCCCCACCTTTTTTATTTAACACCCCTTTTCCCTTTTTGCCTTTATAAGCTGTTCCAGCTTATTGGACTGCTTATTTGTGTGCTTTTTCCACTTTTTATATTTTTGTATTTTTTCTGCACCTTTTCTTTATATCATATATTTTTCTTGTAATTTTTAGTTTTCATTTCATAATTTTAAAAAATCAAAAACAGTTTAATAGGTTTAGTAAAATTAAATAAAATAAATAGTTTTTATATTAAATAATTAACTAGGATAACTTTTTATAATTTTTCTAAGTTTTATAAGTTTATTAGAATCTGTAAAAAATATATTTTTCAATTTCACTGTTCATCTACTTAGTTTTCTAATTTTAGTTAATTAAATAGATAATTAGTTAATAATTAATATCTAATTAATAATAAATATAAAAATAGGATAATTAATATATTTTTAATTCTAAAATAAGTTTTCTACATTTTTAGGCTTTTATAAATTTTCATTTTATTTCCTAGCTAATTTTCTTATTTTCTTTTGTAGTTTATAATTTAATAAATAGTTAATAAGTAATAATTAATTAATAGTAATTATATAATTAGTATAACAAATATATTTTAAATTCTAAAATAGATTTTACACATTTTTAGATTTTTCTAAGTTTTTAGTTTATTTTCTAAATTAATTTTCATTTTCTTTTTAGTTTCATAAATTAATAAATAGTAATAAATATTTAATAATTAATAATAAGTAATTAAAATAGTTTTTAAGTAACAATAAATACATAAGTAATTTAGTTAAATAAGTTTCTAAGTTTTTTTATCATTTTCTAAGATATTTTACATTTTTAGAATTTCACTTTTATTTTCTAAGATATTTTCTAACTTTTTAGATAATTTGTATTTGTTTTTAATTTCAATACTTAGTATTTCATTTTCCTTTTATTTTTCAATCATCATTTTTTAATCTTAGTTTTCTATTTTTATATTTTTTTAATTTGCATTTAAGTCGCCTTAAATCACTAGATTTTCACCATTAGTTATAGTGATTGATTTTTACACACACACCCCTTTCATTCAACATCTTTTGATCCAAAAACCTTTTTTTATTCACTGGATATCACACTCCAGGGAACATAACGAACCCGGGGAATCTTTGTATTCTCCAAGATACATTTGCATTGCGTCTCTGAGCTGTTTTGACTTTCTGTTGACCAAATCCTTGGTTGACGAATAAGTTGACCGTTTGGGGACCAATCAACTACGAAGATGTGTAGTCGTGGCCCAGCAGTGAGGTGTAGTTTACTGTAATACTGCAAGACCTTTTAATTCGTATAGTGTGTGTCTTTGTCTTTTGATTCGAAGGAGTTCATTAGAGTATTACTTTATTACTTAGATTTGTTAGTTAACTTGGGCCAAGATATATCCAAAGATATAACTGACAATGACTTAATCGTGTTTTACATGTTTTTAGTACTCCACGAAAAGGCTCATAGCATTGGGTGTATTACACGTTTTTACATTTCTACTAAATAAAGTCAACCTAACGTTTTTTAGGTTATATGGGGAGCTTAGTTATTATGTTATTGTATCTTGGGAATATTAATGATTTTTTTTCTTCATTCCTTCTTAATAACAATTATAACACAACTACAAAAATATTACTGCATTGCATTTTGTTTGAATAATATTTACTAAAAGATGATTTCAATCTAAATTAAATAAATGAATAAATAAGAACATAAACGTAAGATTTTATAATTTTAATCCGACAAGTAAAATCATTTAGGGCAGATAAGTTGTTTATCTTTTAATCGTTAATAATACAAAATTAAAATTTTAGAAAAAACCCCGTGCGTGCACGGGTATTATCACTAGTTAAACAACTACAGTATATATTAATTCGTTCGCCCTCTCAATCATTTCATAACTAACGTTTCATCAAAATAACTACATATAAATGATGAAGCTCATTGTTAAAATTTGCAACACATGTAAATGACCTTTTCATATCTTAACTAATTTGAAAATTTCCATTTATACTCTTTTAATTGCCTGCATTTTTTTATTTTATTTATTATTTATTTATTTATTTTTTCACAAAAGGAAAACACACTTGAATCATTTAAACAATTACGTACTTGAGGGTGTGGTGAAGTTTAAGTTTTTTTTGTTTTTTTGTTTTTTTTTTGTTTTTTGTTTTTTGTTTTTTTTTTTTTTTTTTCTCTTTTCTCTCTCCCTCTCTCTCTCCACCATCTATAAATAATTAAATATAGATTGTTATCACCCAAGATGTTAGTAACATTTAGTTAAGCATTCTAGACAATTAAAATATGAGTAGTGATTGACATGCCTAATTTCATACACTTGGAATAATCAAATGCTATCATGAGGAGAGAGAAATATCATACTCCACTTGTCATGTGTTGAGTGGATTAGGCATAACATTAGTCATGCCATTTAGGCATATATAAATGTCTGTCGCATGATACTCGCAGGTATATAAGTTTATAAAATATAATGATGATGCACGCTTTCTCATATTTCTTATCGCTTGACACACAAGAGTTAGAAGTAAACTTGGCCACAGGGGTAACAGTTTCCAGCACAAAAAATAAACGAGTTAGTGCTAGAGTTAAATGAGTTTCAGGTCGTTAACAGATAAATAGGCCTACCTGTTTACTAAATGCATTTGCCGGGTTGGGTATAGGAGGTTAAATGAGTCAACCCATTTAACCTGTAAACTAATTTAGATGATAGACTACTTGGGTAGTAGTGGATTTATCTGCATCTGAATTGGCGTTCACAAGTACGAACCATTTCTTAAACATGTGGTTTCCACGTTGGGTTGTACCAACTGCTAACCCAAATCCCAGTTGCCACTTGCCACCCGTGGCTCTGCCACTATAAAACATGTAAAGTATAGTATATTAGTATGTTATCAAAACTGGGCAAAGTTATATATACTCCCTATAAGAGTCGGCATCATATGTGCATTTATCCGGGACATTTTAATCTATTTGCTTATTCAAAAGTCAAACTTATATATTTTATACCATGTCAAAATGGTAACATATAGTTAAGAAGTTAGCTAAAAACTAAAAAGGAGGAACATGTCAAGTTAGTTGCAGGGGTCAAAAGACTGACTCGTTTTGACGTCCGCTAAAAAGAACCATTTTAATCTGTAACTCGTTACCCAACCTTCCATGTTTTTCATCTTTACAGAGCATCCGTGTACAACATTTTATTGATTATGTGAGACTTCTGATCCTTGACCTCACTCATAACATTCCAATCATAAAGAGGAATCCTATCAGTCATATTGCGAGCTCAACATGTGCTTGGCAGAGGTCAATATTATGTATTGTAATGCACCAACTAACCATTGCCTAACACGCACGCACAAACGCGCGCGCCCACACACACACTATTTATACAAACCTAAAATGCAACCCGCCTATTTTGTCACCTTTACAATCAGAAATATATATTCTACAATACTAAGATGCCATTTTTGTATGTACACAGACTCTTGATTACTTGATTTCATGACATTCCCGTCTTTAAAGTGTAACTTTACCGGTCAAATTATAAGGTTAACATGTGTTTCGGAGGTAAAGATCCTCTATTTACATTTGAGATCCATAAGAAGTCATGCAAGCAAGCAATTGTGTGCACAGTTGCCTAACACTAGATGAAGAATCTGTTTGAGATATACTTGAAAGTAGGGTTCTTGCTTCCAGGAGCCCCTCTGAAATACTTTGCACAATCGCTTCATCACTTGCCATTAATGATGCTAGTAACTTGGCACCGCCAGTCCGTTCCTGATAAACAATTACATGGTTATAGTGCATGAAACTTAAAAAAGATAATCCATTGTCCCGGAAATAGTGCAACCTTTATCTTATATTTGAACTCTCGACATTGTTCGTTTATAGAGTGTTTGGAAGTGAGTTTCAACTCATTGATATTATTTGAAGTCACAATAATCATAGTGTGTTTGGGTAAAGTGATTCTGATACTGATTCTCTCTCTGTGATTATTTGAAGTCAAAATAAATACTATATAGCTTGGTAAATAGTTGTTGCAAGAAAACTAATTAGCTAGATACATCCATACATGTAAAACCACCCAACTATGACTAGCTTTGAGCAAGTGATTATCTGGTTTTGATTGTTGAGGTCACAACACCCACCTTGAAAAAAGTCATACCCAAACATCCCTTAGTACCTTCGCATTAAAACATCAGTATTTTTAAACATTCTGCATAATGAGCCACCTTTTTTTCTTCTTTTTCTTTCCAGGCTTGTTAATTTTGAAGTTTAAATGTCAAACATGGACTCTTTTAAGGACTAGACAGTAAATAAAAAGTTGAAGAAGTGCCAATACCATTTCAGATCCACGCTTTAGAGATTCTAATGAGACCTTTAAGAGATCAGAAGAGTACGGAAGAATAGCAGACTTCAAATGGTACACACTGGTGAAAAGAACCTGGATACATGCAGCTCTAATTTCGGGTTCCTTCACATTCTGTTGACAAAAATTAGGCATAAGAATTGGCAAGCCAAATAACAAGTAGGTCACAAGTCACAACTTGCAAGGATGACCACAGTGTTGCTTACAAATCTATCTAGACATGGCAATCTAAACCTGATTGACCTACAAGTTGCCCAAAGTGTTTTCAAATGCTTTGAAATACTAAAAACTGGCACGCGTGTTTTCAAATCCCAAATAGACTGTTTGCACTCGCATATAAATTACCCATTATCGCCATTTTGTTACCTCTAAAGTTATCCACTGGAAAAAGGGTAAAAAGAACAGCTTACAGTAATAGAATGAGTGATTTTTCTAAGAGTTCTCAAAGCAAATGGTCTCTTGCCAGAATCTGAAATCTTCAGACAAGCACTAATGAGGACGTTGGCCATGCATAGTCGAAACGAGAGGAACTGCTCTGTCGACATATGAGTATGCTCATCACAAGTTAATTGGTCAACCACATATGCATGAAATATGAAAGTGTCTCCGTTTCCTGAAATCATAAACGTCAAGTAAATTTTCAGCAATTGGCTAGTGCAAAAACTTGTAAGTCAACAGAAAACATTAAAATCAAGATACTAACCATGTGGAACAATGCTTTTTCCCTTAGAGGATGACAGTTTTGAATCTTGAAGCTCAGTACACACCGTTATTGCAAGACAATCGATACATCCATGTTGTGCTTTCGAAACTGAGTCAGATAATGCAGTATATGGTCAACTAACAGAATCAGAATTTTTTTGCCACGAGAAATAATAAGAAGTGGCCATTGTATGGGTTTATTTGTGTTATGTAATATCTTATACTGGTCAAACATTCAAATGGGCCAAATCAAACAAATAATTGAAAGTAAATGGGTCAAAATTGGCCCAAACGTATTTTAATCATGCAACCTCCTAAATTGCATTACGCACATACTACAAGTTTTCTGATCATATTTAATAAACACATTTATTTAAAAAAAATTCATATTGGTCAAAAGCTGTTGCGGGTTAGCCCAACTACCCAACCCATCATGTTCGACCTGTTACCACTAGCCACCTCTGGGAAATACTTACTTTCATCTCCAATTGTGGACGGCCATAGCAGAATAGTTTCTATTGCTTCTCTGACTTGGGACATGCCTGGGTGACGAACGGACTCCATGCGTCTAGCCTATAACCATAAGGAACAAACTGGAATTTAGCTGCAGGATGTAAGTCAACTCCATATTCAACATGAATATATTTACACAGAAGTAAAACTGAAGTCAATATGGAAATGAGTTTAACCACTAGGGATGTGCAGACTGAGAAGAGGCAGGCTTTTATCTTCAATATATCATGATCATTTGTAGCACATTTCAGTTCAGATGAAACAGCTGGAAAGAGAACCTGCACGCATATGGAAACATCAATTGCATTTTGCATTCTGCATTTTTAACAAGATGAGTAGCAGATAAAAATATACAAAAATGATGGATTGGGATCCTCTCATTTTCAAATATCTCATGGTCTTCTCATGTTAACATGTTGTGAGAGGGAGCAGATTAATGAGTCCCATACCGATACTTAATGATGAACCCACTATTTCGTTTACTTTTATTTGATTGGTTCAACATGACAACACATGAGAGACAAACATTGGAGGATCTTAATCCATAAATGACAAAACCTAGAGGCAGCAATTTCGACCTATTTACTTATAAATAGGTTAATTTGACTTGCACTTTATCTCACACGGGTCAAATGGATAACTAAAGGGAAACGGGTGAAATGAATTGAACGGTTTGGGTTGAATGTTGCTCAATGTATACAACCACCTGCTTCAGTTTGTTAAAATAGTTAGATAAAATTAATTTTTAAATTGGAAGAGTGTTGCGGATCAAGCCGACTTAACAGCTAGCACTAAAAACGTCCAATACAACAACAATACCCAATCCCGCGGGAGTGGGGTATGGGGGAGGTAGGATGTATACAAGTCACACCCTACCAGAGGGTAAAGAGGGACCTCCAGAAAGAGAGAGTGTGTGTGCGTGTGGAGCTTGGGACCATCCAAAATGACTTCTCATATGTATGGAAAGAATAATGTTGAATCAATCAGGGAGAGGCTATGTTTAATGTATTAAACTATATGACATAATAATAAATGACAAGATGACGTCGTGCAATATATACATTGGGATGAAGCCGGCCACAGAGCTCAGCAGAAAGTTTTCTAACATCTTCAAATTCGAGCTTGTTGAATGCCCTGACATTTTAATAGCAATGATCACATCATGAATCTTATTTATGTTCAAAAGTAAGATGCAAGTTTTGCTAGAAGAAAAACCTTCTAAGAAGAAGAGTTGCAATACACCGTGTCTCACTGATATCGTATGTATTATCTGAAGGAGCAATTGTATGCATTCATTAGGGAAGGGCATTTCAGGAGCACAATGGAAATAATGAATTAAAGTTCACAATGTGCTTACTATATTTACTAAGAAGATCACCATAAACAAGAGAAGATTTGAGGTCATTGAAAACTTTTAATGGAAGAAGCCTTATAATAAGCAGTGGGCAAAGACGGTCAAAGAGAGAATGCTGCAGCTTCACATCATTTGCAGTTTGGGATACATCCAGTCCACTCAAGAAGCTTTCATCAATTCTGCAAGCAAAAACATGATTAACCAAAAGATAAATTCAGCTTACATTATCAGGGTGTTTGGATGTGTGTTTACAACTAATTATTTGATATCAGATAGTTAGACAAAGATGTCAAACGGCAACAGGAGCTCCAGACGACTGGGAGTGGATGTGTTTTCAATGTTTGAATTTAACTAAATAACTAATAACTCGAGTGTTTTACAGTGCTGGTCATATAAGTAACTAAATAAAGTAATACTCTGCAAGTAAAATGAGCTAAAGAGACGCTATTATAAACTGTTTCCAGTACTTTTTACTAGTTAGTTATCAGGTAATTTCAAAAATCTAATCTCAAAAACAATCTTTTTCTTCTGATCTCAAGTCTTAGCAACGATGAATGTAGATGAAAAGTATCTAACATGGTAAAAAGATAGGTAGACGAGTACTTTTAGTTTCCCCTAAAAAGGTAGTTTTTTAACAGTGGGTAAGAACAGATAATAAAATTTTGATTACTTTACCCCTAAATAAATGCATAGTAATAGTCAGACTCACTTTGTCCACACCTAATGATAAAGGCAGCCAGAAAAATAACATGCAGAAAAAACTAAGCCATAAGCATATTTCAATATTCTGATACTTATATAAGTAATATTGGAGATAGTTGATATTTAATTAATATGGGTGTGTGGTATACACCTTGCATTGCTTGCAAGACCGGGTGATTATTCGCTATTACAAGAGTAATATCCATGAGTTTTAGAATAATATATCTTTAAATGACGAATAGGAATGGTGAAGGAAGCTACATACTCTGTTTGTGATTCTGTATGAAACAGAATTCGTTGGAAGACTATACCCGCTGCTCCTCCTAAATAATCACTTATATAACTCAGAAATTTGACAATAATAGGGTTTGATGGCTCAGCAAACATCTTGTCTACAAGTGGCTCAATTAACAGTTTCCAATTTGTGACCTGAAAGAAATCATAGATAAAAGAATATATGAGCTAATATGGAAGTGGGTAACGATAATAAAGAACCCATTACCCTCAGCGACTAGAAAATTGAATTGTAATAAACAACAACAACAACAACAACAAAATAATAAAAAAAAATATATATATATATAATAAATAAATAAATAAATAAATAAATAAAATAATCCAATAAGTTTGAGGGAGTTCAGTATTCAAGCTTACAGATCTTGACCACTCTGGTATTAACTTGAGAACTCTATCCGCGTCCCCTTTTAATCCTGATACAAGAAAAAAGATACAAGAAAACTGATGAGACTGATTAGATAATATAATTGTAAGCTTATTTCGTCAGTGTCAGAAATTTATGCTCAGCTAAATTCAAGCTACATAACAGTAACTACTAACAACATACCTTCCAATTTGCCGTTTGCTGCCGTATTCAGATGATCTGAACTCGCATTGAGATTAGTGTGACTGAGGAGTAATTAGTGACCACAAGAAACAACAATTATAAATTTATAAGCACAGAGATAAGAATATTAACATCTGAAGTTGTAAACAGACAGATGGGTGTGGTTTTTAGAGTTTAATCATAACTCTGACTATTAGTAATATACATATATGAGTATGATATATCCCTGTGCATAAGCACATACATATGTTTGTATATAAACAATATGAACTCAAAGAGGGGTGTTATTAACTAGGTATCATTTTGACGGGGGAAAAAGTTAATATATAAAGAAGAAAAATAATACCATTCCGGTTAGCAAAATATGGTAAGTACAACACTTGGGTTGTGAAGAGTTTATTGCTATATGAAGGACAGCAGTATCTTCTTATTCTTTTACTTTTCGCATTTTGTAAGCATGTTTATCTTCTTGAACAAAGTGTCAATTATAATAGGAAAAAATGTTAAATGATCCAAAAGAATACCTTAGACAATCAAGCATCATGGAAACGACCTCGGGTTTCTCATTGTGATATGTGAGCACCCCAAGTAATGTGCTAGTTGCAGATGAATGTAATGTTGAATCTGATGAGTAAACTAGAGGAACTAGTGCTGGCAATACCAATGTAGGATCTGTAACAAAAAGACACCCATACTCATCACATACACACACAAAAAATGTATGGAAAAGGAGTTTAACATTGAGCCAATTCAGCTATAATAACAACAACAACAGCAACAGCAGCAGCAGCAGCAGCACCAGCACCAGCACCAGCACCAGCACCAGCAACACCACGAGCACCAGCACCAGCACCAGCAACACCACGAGCACCAGCACCAGCACCAGCAGCACCGCCGCCGACGACGACGGCGGCGGCGGCGGCAGCGGCGGCGACGACAACAACAAGAATAATAATAATAATAATAATAATAATAATAATAATAATAATAATAATAATAATAATAATAATAATAATAATAATAATAATAAATTCAGTAATAATAATATATATTAAAAAAAATATCACTGATGACTTGTTGGATTGAAGATAAACAAAATATGAAGAAGCAAGTTTTGAATTCTAAGAAGCTAACGTAGAGAGAAAGAATATTAAAAAGGAGGATTTGGTCAATTCTGCATCATTGGTATTGTTGGCTTAAATCTAAACTTATTCTTAGTTTATCGTTAATGAGTAATAAATATCTTAAAAGCCATCAGAGGTTTTAACGTGAGGATGTGAGGTAAAGATCCAATTTAGTAGCACGTAACTTATGTTATTAATTAACTAAAAGTCAGTTTACTTGTGTCTTAGGCTCTTAGCAATGTATGCTTTTGTGGAGGGAGTACATTTAAGGGTAAGTGAATAGTACATCTTGAAGTTAACCAAGATGAATGATAAGATGAATACAGAACGTAATTTTGGAGTAAGAGTTCATAATGAGTTCAATTAGCATCACTAGTGGGTCAGTTCATTCCACACAGATCATGTTAATGGAAAATAGCTTTGGGCTTCAAGTAGGCCACCAGAGTCCAGACTTGTTCCCGTACTCATTATGAACTTTTTAATCCCTTTGAATTTGTTATGAATGCAGTATATTTTTTTAATATTTATGTTCATCATGGTACAATCATATGCTGTGGTTGTTTATAACAACCTTGTGTTCGATGGAAGCTATTCTCCAACACTCTTTTATCTAACATTGTCATATTTGAGACCACAAGGTGTCAGGGAATAGGTTTAGTTGTGACACACGTTTTCATAGAAACTTTCCCCTTTAATCAAGCAAATTTCCAGATGGTAATTTAATGAAACTACTTATACTAGTAACTAACCAATGACTGTTAGTAGTTTGGTTGCTTGTGCACGTATTATATCTTCATCTTTCAGACAATCAAGCAAATGGTTTGCTATATCCTGCCTGCATGATAATATTATGATAAGAACATGATTCATTAAAAGTCACAACTGCTAAATATAAACGATTATAGAAATTATAATATGTTGCATACCAAACCGAGTGTGGAAGTCTAGATGAATCTGATGAAATGTTGATGATTTCTGATACAACATCTAAAGCATTCCTTTTTTGAGCAATATCATCACCAGCAAGACGCTTTAGAATTTCACCAAGGCAATGTACATCCGCACTCCTGGAAAATGAAATATTTTCTGTCAGGACCACGTTAAGTGGTACAGTCTGAGGCATACCAAATAAGAGAACTGGGAGGTCATTGGCTGATCGGCTTTCTTAATTACTGGGAGAAATATATCTAGAGGCGGCAATTTTGACCCATTCACTTATGAAAGAGTCAATTTAGGCTGTGTTTAATCTCAAACAGGTCAAAGAGGAAAACTAGTTACCTAAACTGATTTTGTTTAATAAGCATATTGTAATTGTGATGTTACTGTTTTTTGTAATCATAATTAACACAGTAATTACATAAATACAATGTTAAAAGGTAGTAGACAGATCCTAACCGGCCCATTCGACCATATTATAAGATGACATGTACCCATTGTTACCTGTTTAACCCACCCCTTTTGCCACTTCTATAATTAGCTAATGCAAATTACGACTGCAAGCGTGCTGCTACACAGCCTAGTTATATTTATTTTTTGTTTCACCAAAGCATACTGGAGTAACTAATTTGTCACCTCACTTCTATGAGCTATAAATCTAAATGAGTACTAAAATACTGGAAAAAACATACATTGAACAGTACTCTGCAATTAATGTAACAACAGCTCTAGCTGTGCCGTCCCGTTCATCCAAAAGATTCAGTAATAACGGCAACACAGATTTCATCTGTTTATTGTCTGTGAGACTGCACCCAGATGCAAGATGATTTGTACCAAAGATGGTTGCTTTTAGCATTGAAACTGCACCATCAATCACATCATCATCCGCTGAACAAAGCTTCAAAAGATTCCATATATTAGCAAATATAAGTTGATAAAAAAATGCACAATTAACTGTATTCAAACTTTGAACCAAGTCATTTCATGTTTATGATCACAAGCATGTAAGTGGTTTAAGTTTGTCTACCTGTGAAGCAACAACGCGAGTAATATGCATCCTGTGTTCAGTCATTGCAGTATCAAATTGCTTTGAAGTAAAACGTCCCACCAAGAGTAACAAGCAAGTCAGGAAGAAATTTATAGTTGCTATTCCACTTTCCTTATCATCAATGAGATCGGTGGTGGTGTTGTTCCCTGCATAATACTGCAAAAAATTTGTGTCAAAAAGAAGAACGCCATCATACAAACGGCAGATTATGATGCATAAGCATAAAAATATAATATTATAAGCAATATTGAGGTTATATCCAACTAAACTTCACTTGTGGGTCGATAAGCTTCGTTTCAAATCCAACTAAACTTTACTTGTTTTGACCCACCCACTTTGCCATGTATAATCACCATATCCGATTGCCACACAAGCATGAAAATATAATATTATAAGCAATACTGAGGTTATATCTAACCTCAATACCGGACAAATACTGGTCCATTAATTCCTTGTGGCGACTAGACACTTGGTGATCTTCCAAATGCATAAGGATGCCATAGTATCTCCAACAAGATGAGAGCAACAACATCCCAGTTTTATCCATCTGTGAACCTGTCTTCTAACCAATGATCAGGATAACTGGTGCAAAAAAAGTTCAAAGACATGGTAAGGAACAAGAACTAAGAAAGTACCTGCCTGATCTTGAGAAGAATGATATTGTTTTTTGGTCTTACGCAACCATTTCAGGACTCTTTCCAATCCTTTGGCATGCAAAGACCGACTTTTCCTGCTCCACTGAGACGCATAAAAAGAGAAATGGTTACTTTGTTTACAAACCACTACAGTTCAAGGTGTATTTGATTGGGCGGGTCAAGCAAGTTCAATATAAATTTTAGTTAAAATGAAACAATCAAACAGCTCAAATGGAACGAATGATTGACGTCGCTACACATGTATTTAAATGTTTAAAACAGCCTAAATCATTTTATGTACAAGATAACCTATTAATCATGTTCATTACATAACATATTATTCAAAAACAAAAGAAAATGACCAAAATGGTGTTGGCAGTCAGCTCAAGCCAGCCCCCAATTTTGACCCGCACATAAAGGTAACCCTTTTGACCTCAAACCATTTTGAACCATTACTAACCAACCTGGATTGCCCATATCACCGCTTCTAAAAGCTGTGATCAAGAAGATCCATCCAGAAAACTAAAATCTTGAGTACAGCATTTATAGCGTATAGTTCAACTTTCATCTAGGAAACTAAAATCCAAAAGGCAA
Organism: Artemisia annua; assembly: GCA_014162995.1. Lineage (NCBI taxonomy): Eukaryota > Viridiplantae > Streptophyta > Magnoliopsida > Asterales > Asteraceae > Artemisia > Artemisia annua. The sequence continues at coordinate 60,874 of LBNU01017714.1, forward strand.
TCAAATATTAACCAACTAGCATATAAAACAGAACAGCTGCATCTATCTTGATAAACGTTCTATTCTAGCACCTTATATGTCAAAAAAAGGATAACTTCATGTATCATTTACCGAAATATTAATATGAGAACTGTCAAATATAACAAATACAGTAACAGATAACAAGTTGATAACATACAGCAAGGAGTCTCTGCACAAGCATAATGAGCTGATCCAAGAGATTCCAAAGCAACAAGTTCATGTCCATATCCCTTGTGGATTCAGAAATAGGACTAATTGGCTTCACTTTTTTCTGGCCACCAACAGCAGCTACTGATATACCTTGTAAGTCTTGTCGGCTTGGGTTAAATGCTTTTTTCAAGTTCTTTGAAGTATCAGACACCATATCCTTTCTTGTCAATGCCACACTTAGAGCTATAATGCAATCAGCGGCAGCCACTGAAAGACGAGTTGGTAACTCAAACCCACCCTGCAAAATACTACAAAGCGAATATCAATTATAGAGTAACAGACACAAACATTAGCTTCAGTTACAATAAGGGTGCAAATCATGATAGAAAGTGTGACTACAAAGACTATTTTGACAATGATCCAAGTACGAGCAATGCCATTAATTATAAGACACCTAATGCACTGTCAAAACATCATCAATATCCTAAACTTTATATGTTATGTCTTTTATTGAACCACCACCCCAAAGTGGCCTCGTAGTAAAACACCTAATGTCCTCACAAGAGGTCCAGGGTTCAAACCTCACTAGCCACACGTTTGGGGGTGGCCAAGGAAAGGGTTGGAGACAGCCACGGGGATACCCATTTATGTCTTATAAGATAATTGTGTCCTAGAGTCACATTTAAAAATCAATATAAACGAAACCCTTATAGTCAATGCCAACCTTATACTGAGGAGAAAGAAATTATCCATGTTAAGAGGGGACCATAAATTTTAGAACCAACATAATGGGAACGTGATTCTTGATGTGTAAAAAAGGAGAAAACAATTTGGTGGCAACTCGACTCATTTTTTTCAATAACTTTGATGTAATAATTCGTAATCCCGGTTAGTAAAAGGCGAATATTGGGGATGGGTTTAAATCATTTATGACCACACCATGAACAGAGGATACAAGACAATACTCAAGAAGTGGTGTGAATCAAGATGAGAACAAATGAAATTTAGTCTCGAACTATAAGTTTACTCAATAATTACAAATATTTTGTGGTTCAGCTTATTTATATATTGATTATAATTATTAGAGTGCTAGATGCAAATAGTTATAGGTGCCGCCACGTCAGCTTTTCTCCTATAACATTCCTATAACACAAAACCAAAAAAACACCCTCCCCAATAACATTAACACACAACAACAAAAAACCCACTCACACCACTTTTACACTCAACAAAGGAAAGGGGGGGGGGGGGGGGGGGGGGGGACGCATAACGTGAGTTGCCTGATCACATTTTGCCCAATAACGAGAGTCCATGGTGCAATGTCGGTGGATGCGTGCGTTATAGGCGCCATTTTGCCACTATAACGTGCCTATAAGTCTATAACATTGTTGCACAGTCCGCTCTTAAGTTTTATTTATCTAAAATGAACCGGATAACAGCGAAAGGGTTATGGCACATGTCTTGACTTGACAACCAAAGAGAATAAAGGCAGTTAAAGCAAGTATCTCTACTCTTTACTCTGTTCTATTTTCACCATGGCTATAAGGGAAGGAGGAAGCAGCAATAGGGCAAGGCATAAATTAACTATCAGATATAAAGCACATGTGAGCTTGTGATAGGGATACATGAAAACAAAATTACAAATTGGAATATGCCCAAGGTGCCCAAACTATGACAGTTCGACAGTCAAGATTATAACTAAGTGATTGGCAGGACCTACGCCAGAACCTTGGACTATTGGATTATTTTCTCTTAAATGTTAAATCTTAATACATACATGTCACTGGATTCTAATGCACTTCTTAGGCATAGCAACTATACAAAACAAAAACAAAAAATTATTTCACTCGGTACGCCATACTAAGGATCAAACGCCCCATTGTAGTGTAAATATGTCATATGTGTATACCTCCCAGCGTTTATTAGAGAGAAAAGATGGCTGCTGCATAGGCAAATATTCTCCAAAAGTCCAGGGTACCTTTCCTTTAACCCTGCAAAGATAGAATAAAATAAAACATGTAAAAAACTTGCTCTCCATTTCTAGTTAGTAGATAAGTGAACTCATGAGTGTTGCACCTATCTCCTTACTGAAAATCGATGATAGATATTTAAAATATTACATAGAAGCATGGTTTTGTGACATTACCCGTAGTTGAAAATCGACTCATAGTGACGTCATACTCTATGAGACGGCGTGCAAGGATACACCAGCCCAAAGCAATATGATGATCCTCTTTCCTCAGCACAATATCAGAAAAGCTTCTTGCTAAAGCTTGAAAAAGAACTTCATCTTGAAAGAGCCAGTTGAGAAGGATCATCTCCTGGTTCTTGTGTTTCGAATCTTTACTTCTTAATGACTAGAAACAGACAACAAACTCAGTCTCCATTCATCAGCATACCCCAATAATCAATAACTTCCAGGTTATTATACACATTTTCATTGTGATTTTTGAAAGTCGATATGAGCAAACCTTAATTTGGATACGATGCAAAGATATTGCATGAAATGCCAAATTATAAAGAACTTATAAAAATCGTCACTTTCCGAGTACGATGACAAAGGGGGCATTTGGGATTGCTTATTTAAATATGGTTTAACTCTGCTTATTGCGTTTTCATAAGCAGTCATAAGAGTACTTTAGGATTGCTTATCCAAAATACTTACCTAGTTTTTTCTGAGTGAAATGAGATGTTTTAAATAAGCATTTGTTGTTAATGTTTATTACAAAACATATTGTTTCAAAAAGCAATAAGCAACCCCAAACACCCCCTTAATCGCTATTTATAATGTTAGATGTACTTTAAAATGAACGCACAATACTTCACTTAATCGCTATTTTCTCGCTTTTGCACACGGGTCATTGTACACATATCAAGCCATGATGTAATTATTCAATAAATTTAGTAAAATGTTCCCTTTCGATCATAGTTGTCAAGAGCGTGCGCCTAGGCGCGCTTCGCCTGCGATGCGGGCCCCAACGCTCAAAACCCTAGGCTCAGGCTCACAGACATTTAAAGCGACGATTTGGGCCTAGGAGTGTGATTAAATGGGTGGGTTTTGGTCGGAATCATGTTATAAACATGATACAAGGATCGAATCATACCCAGAAACACGTTTGGTTTGATTTTGGAAATTAGGGTTCATGGTACGATTTGGGACTTTTTGATTTAGAGTGTTTTAATCCAATTAAGTTAGTGGGATAGTGTTAGAATGCAGTGTGAATCTTATTGCAACCCTAGAATCTAACCAGAAACACAAAATGAATCAAAATCAAAGTTTATTGCAACCCTGCGCTTTTTTTTTCGGGCCCGCGCTTTTTATGCGCCTCTCGCCTAGGCGAGATTTTGGGTCTTTGCGCCTTGCAATCGCATTCGCTTTTGACAACTATGCTTTCGATCATATTCTTATTCGTTCAATGACCAACATGTAATAGGTTCTCTTTTACTCTATAACGTCAAATATCAGGAAAATGTAACACCTTTACTATGTCAATCACTTAACTACCTGTCTGACACTAAGTACACAATGCTGGTAGACATATCCCTATTTTAAAACATCAACAAATGAAAAAAAATTATACATACATGTTCGATCATGGGAATCAGAATTTCATCAAGAGAATCGTTCTTCTCAGCTCCATCCTTAACATACTTATGAAGAATCCGCAACGAGTTCTCTAACGAAACTACATAATACAATCAAACATTTTTCTTACAAACAACGATAAAAAAAGGCGAAAGTTTCGGGTTAATAAACCTAAAATAACTTTACTTAAAGTTAAATACAACAGAAACAAAAACTAGAATAAGTATAAGATAACTAATAATTATGGGGCCCAAGGGAACTTACGAGAAAAAGAATTGTGAAGGTTCGGGGATGATTGAAGACGAGAAATTGAGTCGATGAGTTTGGTGGGACGAGAAGTGAGGACTGTCGTCATTACTCGACCAACCGTCGCTAAAACCATCGAGTCTTGTTCTTCGTTTGAGTTCCATATCAGTTTGTTTTCTTCGATTTCCATTGTTTTTCTGTCTGGGTTTTTTTAGGGAGTGAAGGTTTTAGAAGGAAATGGGGTTTCAAGAATTGTTGAACACAACGAATGAAAATATTTTGAGGAAAGCTCTTGAATATTGTATAGATACAATTACAGTCCCTCAAACAAACAATCAAATGTTTATATACCCCTTTTACTTTATTTTATTTTATTTTATTTTATTTTATTTTTTTTATTTTATTTTATAAATCGTGAAAACTATATTTCAATTACTCCGTATAATAGAAAAGTTACATCATGTTGTGACTTGTACCCATGGCTTAACCGAAGGAGGCACAAATCCATCATACAAGTCATTTATACTAACACTTTGTCGTGTTTGAATGTCTCTACAAGTATACTTGAATTAGTTTCCAAAACAACTTTTTTGAAGCCCTTAGCTAGAGCCACAACAACCGACGTCACAAAATTGACCCGTCTGCTTCTCGCTACCAAAGGATTGCTTTTGCTTCAGCTTCAACAACCAAAGTATAGCCGAAAGGATTGCTTTTACTTCAGCTTCAACAACCGATGTCACAAAATTGACCCGTCTGCTTCCCGCTACCAATACTGGCCCGCTATGCGATCTCATGACAAAACTAAGGCCTACTACACCATTGTCCCCTAATACACCAGCATCACCATTTATTTTTATCTCTCCGTATGTTGGAGCAGACCATGCTCACGAGGGTGCATTTGGGGGGGGGGGGGCATAGTTGCACCTGTAGCTAGATTTGCTCAAGAGAAATCTTGCAACATTACATGAGCAGATTCTTTCACTTTATTATGCTCAAGATCTCCTTGTCCATGAGCTTTGGAATTTCTTGCACACCATATTCGCCACACTAACATTAACATCAATTCAAACTTACCTTCTTGTCGCTCCTGAGTAGCACATAATATCTCGTCAATTGATATGTCTTCTACCTGGTTTGTAAGATCAATCAGCTCCAAACTAGCCCGTAAATCTTGTGCCCAATCACAAAGGAATATAGCATGTTTAACGTCTTTCGTTGGAGCTGAACAATGCACACAAGTGAGAGAACCAGGTGCTAAACCTCTTGCAACAAGATTGCTTACTGATGTGTTTCAAAAGCTTTAAATTTATAATACTAGTTTCACCAATTTCTTAATACATAAATACACGGGTAAAGTATAACCCCCGTTTATAGTAAAGGTTATAGGTAAGACCAGGTCGTCCCAAGAGATTGTAGAAAAGCCAAGTTAGCAATTGTGTAAAAGTATAGTCCTAAGATTGTCACTTATCAAAAGATTAGTAATTTGGTTTATTAGATTGTGTAACAATATGATTTAAGGTTATGTTTATCTAGGCCGAGAAACATGGAAGTAAACATGTATATGATAAGCAAGCAATCATGAACAAGATATACAAGCAAGAGATGACTGTTGATCACTCCTACATATAATTATCCAACATCTTAAGAATCCCTTTTGACCTATAATTCTCAATATATCAAATGCATTAAGGTTGGTTCATAACAGAAGTATACATAAGCTAATTTCCTCATCAAGTTTGTTAGACATGAGATAAGGCATCAAACAAGATTATGATTGGGTTGATAAATGTTTTGTCGACCAATTTCTACATATAGGTACCCTTCAGAAAACGCTTTAAAATTATCCACTAATAAGGTCAAGAAAGGATCGTGTATTACCTAGTAACAACAATAAGGGTATCCATCAATTTATAAAAATACAAGGCAAACTCCAAGTTGCCATAGACAAACAACCTGAAATAATATCAAAGCAATAGACCCTTTAGGCCTACTTCTATCACAGAGATACATCAAACACTTAACAATGATCCAAACATCATCTCATCAATTAAACTTACGAATGGTATGAATAGCAAGCAAACATGTAAATGTAAACAACCATACGACTACATCACCCAAATAAACATAAGAACGACTACTGATGAGTGTGTAAATACTCATCATTTTATACCCATTTAAACTGTAAAAACAGCTGAAAACTCACAGATATGCCTTAAAATATTGCAAATATCGTTGGATTGTTTTTTTATGTGTTTCAGGTACAAAGGATTGAAAACAGAGGAAAAACGAAGCAAAATGGACATTTTTTTCCGGATTGACGCGATAACGTACGTACAATTTATTAAATCAAGACGAAGTCAAAGTCAACCCTCGGATATATTTTTGGAACGAGCTTGGAAAACCGAACTCGAATACCCAATAATATTTTTATGGGCCAACCCGACCCATTTAACGGGTCGGGTCAGCCCATTTAAATATTAGCTAAACAAATAAACCCCTTTTACCCATAAACCAAACCCATTAATAATTTATCCTTTCCCCTGTCCCAATCCAACAATCAAACACCACCCCTGCTCCCTCTTCTTCTTCACTTCATGCCAAATTCCACCACCCCCCACCATGCCCACTTGGCCACCTCCTTTATCCCCCCTCAAAACACCCCAGTCCAACTAGCATTAAATGCTCTTCTCCTCTGTACAAGTTATCAGAGAGCCAATTTGCTAACAATTTTTCCCGCCAAAACTGAATTAAGGGCTAGGATCAAAACCAAGCAATCCAATGGCTCCAATTGAAGTGGGAAAGTTCAAGAAAAGCTCAGGGAACCTAAATTACTAGTATAAATAAATGGTTGTGTGCCATGAAGCAACAGTAGATTTTTAGTGTAATTCTTAGGATCGAATTAATGTAATTTTCATTGTCAAGTGTTAATCTTAGCTCTCAAAGTGTACTCTCAGTATTTTTAGTGTATTACAAAGTTTCTTTAATCAAAAGTTCATGATTATTGTTCCAAATTTAAAATTGCCAAATTTTCTTCAAATCCTCATTATAGTTCAATGGTAGTTAAAAGATTGATTTTACTGTCCCATTAAGCTCATTTTAAGTTGGTTATAAGTTTCTATAAGCTCAGTAAGCATTAAAACAAGTTTTAGCTAAAAATCTCAAAAATACAAAAAAATACCAAAAAATAGTTGAAAAATAAAAAAAAAAATCAAAAAAAGAAGAAGAAGAAGAAGAAGAAGAAGAAGAAGAAGAAGAAGAAGAAGAAGAAGAAGAAGAAAGCATGGAGCAAGGTAGATACTGGATGGCCTTGGTATTAGAGCTCCATGGGGAGCATAGGATTGTGATTTGAGTGCTTGGTTACTTTAGGTTCTGAGCTGGATACCTTTGTAAGTCATTTTCTAATTTTTTGCAATTCCACTGTAGCATAGCTTATATATGCTTATATTTATGCCTATTTGTGTATTCTGAGCTTATTTGATATAAATGAGTTGTTTTATTGCTATTGTGTTTCAATGTGTGCAATAAATCCCTTTGTTAATTTTACCGGGTGATTTAACCCTTTTACCCAAAAAAAAATAAATCCCTTTGTTGCTAAAAGTTGTTTTTCAACTGCCTAATTGCATCAGTGAGATTAATCCCTTCATTAGTGGTCATTGCTACATTCTTTCAGTTTTTAATCATCTCATATAGGTTTATTAATCATAACACATCAGTAGTTAAGTATAAATCTCACTTAAACAACAAGAACATAAAATCAAGCCTATAAAGGGGTGTTTGGATCAATAAGGTTCACTGAGTTCTAGCTTGTTTCTGTGGTTGTAATTAGCCTAGTTATTGCATATTAGGTTCATAGTAAGTAGAAATAGCATAATAACTAGTACTCATTTCATAAAAAGTCAAAATTACTTGAGATCTCCCCATTCGCATACACTGTTAAGAATTTAAGTTGCATAAGGTATCATTTTTAGTTGCATAAGTTGTTCACATAGCTTAAATCACTCATAAATTTGTTTAAAACATCCATTTCAGTAAACTAAGTTCATTCAAAGTTCAAAAAAGTCAACCTCGTTCAGAAATCATGAAAGTCAAAAAAGTTTCAAACAGCAGAAAAAGTTTTTGAATTTTCATTTCTTCAATTTTCAACCAAATCTGATAAAATTCTGGGATTATGTACTATTATATACTTTTTACTTAGTGGTATTTTAATTTTAATTTTTAGATTTTTTTTACAAGGGAAAACAGCCCTTTTTCGGGCTGCAAAAAGTCGTTTTTTGCTGCAGAAAAAGTTTTTGATTTTTCATTTCTTCGTTATAAGTCCTTTTTAGCTTAAATTAGGTTTGTAGCTTATTTAGTAGATTATCTAGTTACTGTTATTTTTGGTTATTTTTTAGATTTTTTTTTGGTTGGCTTATGAGGTGCCGTAAATTGGGACCATGTGGATTTGCTTATTTTATATGCTTGTTTTAGCTTATTTTGTGCTTATGGATTGTTCATGTGGTACTTTTTAGTTATTTTAAGAGTGGCTCAATACATTTTAGCTTATTCCTACTCTAAGTTTAGCTTTTAGCTTGTTTGGTTTGCTATTTAGAGCTAGAAAATCTCTTTTTAAGCCATTTTGCCCACTGTTGGTTAAATAAGCTCTAACAGAGCTTATTTTGGCTTTTCATTAAAGTTGTTTTTGTAAAGTTTGTTTATATTTGTTGATAATCAGTTTGTAAAAAGAAAAAAAAATAAAATAAAAAATTGGAAAATTGCAAGAAGCATGGGNGGTTGAACCTGGGACCTCTAGCTCACACACACAACTCCAACACCATGCACCAATTGCAACACCATGCACCAATTGCCCTAGGGTCTTTCTCAAGTTATGTGTTGCAAGTTTTATTTATATACTAGCTTTAGTTCCTTTAGCTTATTCTGCTTATTTGCTCATTAAACTGCTTATTAATTAGCTGTTAGGACTTTTCATAATTTTCTTAGTTTCCTATATTATAAAGTAATTTAAGAAAAAGTTTTGTAATTTTCAAAAACATTAATATTTTTAATAATTAAAGTTAGTTTAATTAGTAATTAATTAGTAATAAATAATTAAAAAGTCAAAAAAATAATAAAAATAATAATTTTATTTTTTTTTTTCTAGAATTTTCTTTTATCATTAGGATCATAGAAAAGTAATTTTCATATCCGTAGGATTTTTATAGCTCACGTTTCATTTCGTACGTTTACGTTATTTATAATTGAAACGTACGTTTTTAGTTTTTATTCGTTTCTAGGTTATTTATTTTTACGTAATTGCTGATATTGCTTGTTTAAGTTATTTTCATTCGTATTCACTTAGTGTAATCACCCAATCCTTCTATTTCGTTAATCCTTTCAAATTCACTCGATCACAAATTCGTTTAAATACAATTTCACACCTCGCTGGGACATAACGACCCGGGAAAACACTATACTCCAGGGAGATTTGGCCCAAGTTGTTTGACCATGTTGACCACATCCGTGGTTGGTTTGCGTTGACCGTTTGGAGCCAGTCAAATTTTGGCACCGCTGGCGGGGAGGCGTGTTGCGTGTTTTAAACGTATTGAAGAATCGTGTTTTTGAAATTCATTCTTTGTAAATTTACCATCTTTTGTATATTTTCATAAAAAACCAAAAGAATCGTGAAGTTAATTCGTTTGACGGATCGATTACCAAAAATATCGTAATTCAGTTTTCATAAACATACAAAACCCAAAAAGATTTTGTTTTTCAAATTTGTTTTCCTTTTATCTTAAATTGTTTTCCGTCATAAAAAATCGAAAAAGAATATTCGTTACCCTCTAAAATGTTTAATTCTTATCTTTTCACCCTCTCATTGTTTGATTCTCCATAATGATCGATTCCTCACCATCTCATCCCCATGATCCTCGGACCATGGAGGATTTCTACCGTCCAACACTTGACGGTAGAGGAGGACCGATCACTCCAACATCAGTTCCAGGAACCAATTTCAAATTGAAAAATCATATGGTTCGACTGATTCGGCAAAATTGCCAATTTTCACGGATTTCGAGATGAGGATGCAAACGAGCACCTAAACAAGTTCATAGCTATCACTCAATCCATGAAACAAAAAGGAGTTTCTCAGGATAGCATTCGTTTGAATCTATTTCCCTTCTCTTTATCCCACAACGCTGAATCTTGGTTTTATGCTCTTAAAACCCACTCAATTCATACTTGGGAAGAGATGTTCCTCAAGTTTCTTTCAAAATACTTTAAAACGGTGCAGCTTAGGAAAGACATTCTGAATTTCCAACAATTGCACATGGAGTCCGTATTTGAAGCTTGGGAAAGATTTAAATCTTTGTTATGGAAATGTCCTAATCACCAAATTTTGCTTCTTGATCAAATCATAACCTTTTATCATGGTATAACTTCGATTGATCAAGAAAAAATCATGTTGGCTGCCGGTGGCAATCTCATGCGGAAAACTCCACAAGAAGCTTATGATTTAATCGAGAATATGACACATCATCACTACCAGTGGGATACTGAAGTTCATTATCACTCTACCACTGATTTGAGTGCTCATCATTCCGATTACGTTCCCGCAAAGATTGCACAAATTGAGGTCCTTGGCAATCACAAAAGTTATATGAATCAATATTGCCAACAAGGACTAGGTCATCCTAACACTATTCACTTTTCAGACTCCGATGAGAGTGATGAGGATGAACCCTTTGAAGAAGATATCGTTCAATCTCCGAGTGGCAATCCCACTCCATCTTCTAAACCAATCATTTCCGACTCTTCCCCTTCCCTCAAACCGATTGAGGAAAGTAATACCACCATGGAAGAGCTCGAAGTTTTCTTCAAGGATGATCCAATCTCATCAAAGAATGAAGAATGTAGTGTGGGGGGAGCATCCCTTTACTTGAAAAGATGATATCTGATGAACCATCTCCTTCTCTTTCCCCAATGGATGTTTATGATAAGCCGTTAGATCCTCCTGAGCCCGAGCTCAAGGATTCTTTACCCGATTTTGAAAATTATACTTTTGATACGGCAGAGGAGTGTGATGTACCTCCTATTCACAATTCAAACGATCATGATGAAATGTTCTCCAATTCTGACAACAATGATTATTCTTTATCTTGTGGAGACATCGATTATGTGGAGGAGTTACCTTCTGAGCTCGTCAGCTTAGAAGAAGAGAATGATGAAGATATTGATACAGAAATTCAAGATGAAGCTCTTCGTGAAAAATTATTGAATATCAATCTTCTCATTTCTAAGATCGAATCATTAAGTGGCAATCCCACTTCCCATCCCAAGTATTCTCTCCCGACTTACGAATCATTCAGTTTTGATTTCACGGAAGAGACGAGTGGTGGCAGTTCCACTACTCATGCTTCTCTTTCTCTTCGGGAGTATGATTCATTTACCTTTGATCTTGATCATGAGGAGTTCTCCGGTGAACTCACTCATATCATATCTCCTCCGGAGTACGATCACTTCTACTTTGATCTAGACAAAGATAATCTTTGTGACCCGGGGGAAAATGTTCTTAATCATGAGAATTTGCTTGATGTCAAAATCCCAACCCTCCCACCCGGGACATCTCTAGATCAAATGAGCTTAAATGCTGAGACTCATAATATGGAAATTATGAAGTCTCCTTTTGAAGATGATGATCTTGTCATGATTGTTATCATGACCTTCTTTCCGTTTCTCACATTTGATGTGACTTCTCTTCTCCGTTACTCTTTCGGGAGTGAGGATACCATCTTTGACCCCGGCATCACCACTTATAGTTTATACTATTTCAAGCCGGGAATATCTCATCGGTGTGGAACTTTCACGTACTTCAATGTTTGTCCAAACATCTTGAATGAAAGTCCGATGGAGATTGTCTCTTCCACTTGCTTCCCCAAGAACCAATGAATTCGGGGTCGAGTCAAGCTAATGACTCGGTAAACAAAAACATTAGCATGCCATGGGTGTTCACCCATGTTTCTGTCTTCTTTCTATTTTCTAACACTAAGTGTGGGGGAGTTTCCTCTGGTGTTGTTTGCCTTTGTGTTATTTGCTCATGTTTTCAGGTTTCCCTTGGATCGTGATGATTGACGCGTCTGTTTTCAATCCAGCCGCCCAATATTCGATCCTTTTGCTAATGTTTATCCAGGGATAATTTATTTGTGAAAAAAGATTTCCTTCGTACACTTAGCTAGTAATGTTGTCTTTTTACGTTCAAAGAGTCGGCTATGGCCGGGACTTTGAATATTGAGGACAATATTCAATTCTAAGTGTGGGGGGAATTCTGGCGAATTTGATCACATTGTACCTGTTAGTACCCTAGTACCCCCGTTTTTGGCTAAATTTTTAAATTCTTTTTACTTGGTGGAAGTGCTTTGCACTAACACGAAAAATGGTTATCAGTCCACCATGTCTAACCCACATAAGGACTGGCTAATCCGAGAGCAAACGGCTCTAGGTAAAGATATCTCAAATCCGTTTATGGCTGACAATTTGCCAAAAATTGTATGGTATTCAACTCACCATATCTTTGATAGTGAAGAGTTGACTAGCCCACAAGGTTATGGCTTGTGGTAAAGGCAGTGGGAAAACCATAATTGGTAATCAACTCACCAAGATGATAATTTAATTCTATTAAAGAGTTGGCTAGTCCAAAAGCAAACGGCTTTTGGTAAAGACAAATCAAATCCGTTGACAGCTGAGGTTTGCTAAGAATCATTTGGTTATCAATGTACCAAAGATCATACTAAAACATTGGCTACTCCAGAAGTAATGGCTTTTGGTAAAGAGACATCAAATCCATTAAATTTTCATAAAGGATTGCTAGGGACTAGCAATAGTTTAGTGTGGGGGATTGATGAGTGTGTAAATACTCATCATTTTATACCCATTTAAACTGTAAAAACAGCTGAAAACTCACAGATATGCCTTAAAATATTGCAAATATCGTTGGATTGTTTTTTTATGTGTTTCAGGTACAAAGGATTGAAAACAGAGGAAAAACGAAGCAAAATGGACATTTTTTTCCGGATTGACGCGATAACGTACGTACAATTTATTAAATCAAGACAAAGTCAAAGTCAACCCTCGGATATATTTTTGGAACGAGCTTGGAAAACCGAACCCGAATACCCAATAATATTTTTATGGGCCAACCCGACCCATTTTAATGGGTCGGGTCAGCCCATTTAAATATTAGCTAAACAAATAAACCCCTTTTACCCATAAACCAAACCCATTAATAATTTATCCTTTCCCCTGTCCCAATCCAACAATCAAACACCACCCCTGCTCCCTCTTATTCTTCACTTCACGCCAAATTCCACCACCCCCCACCATGCCCACTTGGCCACCTCCTTTATCCCCCCTCAAAACACCCCAGTCTAACCAGCATTAAATGCTCTTCTCCTCTGTACAAGTTATCAGAGAGCCAATTTGCTAACAATTTTTCCCGCCAAAACTGAATTAAGGGCTAGGATCAAAACCAAGCAATCCAATGGTTCCAATTGAAGTGGGAAAGTTCAAGAGAAGCTCAGGGAACCTAAATTACTAGTATAAATAAATGGTTGTGTGCCATGAAGCAACAGTAGATTTTTAGTGTAATTCTTAGGATCGAATTAATGTAATTTTCATTGTCAAGTGTTAATCTTAGCTCTCAAAGTGTACTCTCAGTATTTTTAGTGTATTACAAAGTTTCTTTAATCAAAAGTTCATGATTATTGTTCCAAATTTAAAATTGCCAAATTTTCTTCAAATCCTCATTATAGTTCAATGGTAGTTAAAAGATTGATTTTACTGTCCCATTAAGCTCATTTTAAGTTGGTTATAAGTTTCTATAAGCTCAGTAAGCATTAAAACAAGTTTTAGCTAAAAATCTCAAAAATACAAAAAAATACCAAAAAATAGTTGAAAAATAAAAAAAAAAATCAAAAAAAGAAGAAGAAGAAGAAGAAGAAGAAGAAGAAGAAGAAGAAGAAGAAGAAGAAGAAGAAGAAAGCATGGAGCAAGGTAGATACTGGATGGCCTTGGTATTAGAGCTCCATGGGGAGCATAGGATTGTGATTTGAGTGCTTGGTTACTTTAGGTTCTGAGCTGGATACCTTTGTAAGTCATTTTCTAATTTTTTGCAATTCCACTGTAGCATAGCTTATATATGCTTATATTTATGCCTATTTGTGTATTCTGAGCTTATTTGATATAAATGAGTTGTTTTATTGCTATTGTGTTTCAATGTGTGCAATAAATCCCTTTGTTGCTAAAAGTTGTTTTTCAACTGCCTAATTGCATCAGTGAGATTAATCCCTTCATTAGTGGTCATTGCTACATTCTTTCAGTTTTTAATCATCTCATATAGGTTTATTAATCATAACACATCAGTAGTTAAGTATAAATCTCACTTAAACAACAAGAACATAAAATCCAAGCCTATAAAGGGGTGTTTGGATCAATAAGGTTCACTGAGTTCTAGCTTGTTTCTGTGGTTGTAATTAGCCTAGTTATTGCATATTAGGTTCATAGTAAGTAGAAATAGCATAATAACTAGTACTCATTTCATAAAAAGTCAAAATTACTTGAGATCTCCCCATTCGCATACACTGTTAAGAATTTAAGTTGCATAAGGTATCATTTTTAGTTGCATAAGTTGTTCACATAGCTTAAATCACTCATAAATTTGTTTAAAACATCCATTTCAGTAAACTAAGTTCATTCAAAGTTCAAAAAAGTCAACCTCGTTCAGAAATCATGAAAGTCAAAAAAGTTTCAAACAGCAGAAAAAGTTTTTGAATTTTCATTTCTTCAATTTTCAACCAAATCTGATAAAATTCTGGGATTATGTACTATTATATACTTTTTACTTAGTGGTATTTTAATTTTAATTTTTAGATTTTTTTTACAAGGGAAAACAGCCCTTTTTCGGGCTGCAAAAAGTCGTTTTTTGCTGCAGAAAAAGTTTTTGATTTTTCGTTTCTTCGTTATAAGTCCTTTTTAGCTTAAATTAGGTTTGTAGCTTATTTAGTAGATTATCTAGTTACTGTTATTTTTGGTTATTTTTTAGATTTTTTTTTGGTTGGCTTATGAGGTGCCGTAAATTGGGACCATGTGGATTTGCTTATTTTATATGCTTGTTTTAGCTTATTTTGTGCTTATGGATTGTTCATGTGGTACTTTTTAGTTATTTTAAGAGTGGCTCAATACATTTTAGCTTATTCCTACTCTAAGTTTAGCTTTTAGCTTGTTTGGTTTGCTATTTAGAGCTAGAAAATCTCTTTTTAAGCCATTTTGCCCACTGTTGGTTAAATAAGCTCTAACAGAGCTTATTTTGGCTTTTCATTAAAGTTGTTTTTGTAAAGTTTGTTTATATTTGTTGATAATCAGTTTGTAAAAAGAAAAAAAAAATAAAATAAAAAATTGGAAAAATTGCAAGAAGCATGGGTCGAACCTGGGACCTCTAGCTCACACACACAACTCCAACACCATGCAGCAATTGCCCTAGGGTCTTTCTCAGGTTATGTGTTGCAAGTTTTATTTATATACTAGCTTTAGTTCCTTTAGCTTATTCTTGCTTATTTGCTCATTAAACTGCTTATTAATAAGGTGTTAGGACTTTTCATAATTTTCTTAGTTTCCTATATTATAAAGTAATTTAAGAAAAAGTTTTGTAATTTTCAAAAATCATTAATATTTTTAATAATTAAAGTTAGTTTAATTAGTAATTAATTAGTAATAAATAATTAAAAAGTCAAAAAAAAAAATAATAAAAATAATAATTTTCTTTTATTTTTTTCTAGAATTTTCTTTTATCATTAGGATCATAGAAAAGTAATTTTCATATCCGTAGGATTTTTATAGCTCACGTTTCATTTCGTACGTTTACGTTGTTTATAATTGAAACGTACGTTTTTAGTTTTTATTCGTTTCTAGGTTATTTGTTTTTACGTAATTGCTGATATTGCTTGTTTAAGTTATTTTCATTCGTATTCACTTAGTGTAATCACCCAATCCTTCTATTTCGTTAATCCTTTCAAATTCACTCGATCACAAATTCGTTTAAATACAATTTCACACCTCGCTGGGACATAACGACCTGGGAAAACACTATACTCCAGGGAGATTTGGCCCAAGTTGTTTGACCATGTTGACCACATCCGTGGTTGGTTTGCGTTGACCGTTTGGAGCCAGTCAACTACTCCATTATCTCAGTAACAAAATACATATCATTCGACATAGATTTCATGAACTTCATAATGCAAATTATATTAAACGTAGAATTGTACCAAAGTAATTACAACGAAATATCAACTAGTTTCCACAGAGAAAACTCGATTCGACTCCTCTCCTAGCCTCTGTCACAGTACTTGGATCACGAGTATACCCTTGATATGGTGAACTTGGTATGAGTTCACCAATACCAACTTAGTAACCTTTGACAATTCTAGTGATACTTCTCTTTCTTGCTACTCTCTTTCTCTGGTTTCGTTCTCTCCTTTTTATAAGTCCACTTGACCTAATTCAACTCCTGTATGTGGTTAATGAAGGCAAATGATCGGCCTCTCAATGAATGCAAGTATTAACTCTTCTTTGTAACTGACAAGATAAGTGCACCATACTTCATAGAAAGTACGCCGTACTTCGTGTAGAATCAAACTCATTTACCCGCCAAGCAAGTACGCCACATGTAACACCCCCAATTTCATGATAGGCAGCGGAATTCAAACTGGGTGTTACTTCATGGCACAACAGTTATAACAATAGAAAACGAACTCTAATTGAGTCGTTTTAAAAGATTTATCATTCGAATTATATAAATATCAGAGTTTACAAAATTATGTCCCAGTAGTTTCAAGGTTAACAAAATACATCAAATGAGTTTTCGAATGATAATAAAATTTATAGCCTTCTTGAATATCCGTGCTCCTCCGTGCTAGCCTCGATCATTATGGACCTGAAATACATGCTTAAAACTATCAACACAAAGGTTGAGTGGAATTCATAGGTTTAGTTAAATCGTTTGAACATAATAATCATAACTTGAGGTAATTAATCTCACATTCATAGTTAAAAAAAACAAAACTGTTATTATTTCACTAAGCTCATGCAACCAAAGCGTTAAAATCGAACCAATAAAATTGGCATTATAGAAGCCCTACCAAGGTAATATTGCCATTATACCTCTAGATCTCAAATATAGTGCGTTTGTTTGAACTCGTGGTTGTTCAACACAAACGGGATTCGTCAATCCCAATAGGCCTATTCACAATATTCGCGCTCACTAAGCTAGTGACTAATGGTTCATGATATAGGGACTTTGAACATGGCAATCGCTACTTAGTGACAATAAAACATAGTCGGGTAAGCATATAGTAGAAAGCATTGTGTTCGAGTAGAAAAATAGAAGCATGTATCCCCCCACGGGTTTGTAAAATAGTTAAACAATAGAGAGTGGGGCTACGAACTCACCGTGATGATCTGCAGTAGGATATGATGATATACGATATATTGATAGGTCGCGAGCTTTGGTGATAACCTAAGGATATAATACGCGTCTTAGGTTATTATATATACGATGAGAACTTACGAAGTAAGCTTTATATAAGTATTTATATAATTTAGACATTGTACACATTCTTGTAAATTAAAAAGTGTCAAAGGTTTAGTCTTTATTGCTTTAATAAAATTGTTAACAAACCCTTTAAAATTTGTCTAAGGTTCGATTTTATGTCACCTTTATTAGTCCACTATTCCGAAATCAATTACGTCTAAGTTTACTAGTTTTATGGTAAGGTATACGGGTTTATTTTCTGATAGTGGGTCCTACCACTCCGGTTTGCATGTAAACATGGTCAAGTGGTTTCAATTTATAGTTAGTCGCTATCGTTAAGTTATTCCGGTTATGAAAATCTATATCGTTTTGGTTGTAAGAAGTCGAGATTTGGTTATTATACTTTCGGAAAGGTGCTTAAGTTTTTGTATAGATTTTACAAGTCTCATGATCTAAAATATTTCATAGCAAGTGTAAGATTACTAACATAACTTATATGTCAAAATAATACTCTTGGTCATGTTTCGGTTTTATAAATATTTTGTTATACCGACTTAGTGTCCTCGTTATTTCTAACTCGTAAACTCTTATGATTTGGTTTTTATATCCTTAGAGAAGCACCTAAATATGTGATGACGTATAGTCTATATTCGGGTCACGAACCCGAATACCATGACCCACTAACATTAAGCCCACCACGAGTGGGCTACGATAATAATAATTGGACTACCAATTAGACGGTTTGGGCTCANGAGATGCTTAATCGAAAGTCAAAGCTAATTATTACGATAAGCTTCATAAATTCGAGCAAGTTATCACTTTTACATCTTCGAAGACTTTTAGAATACACGTCAACACAAGCCTCGAAGTTACAAGAGTTTACATTTAATGTTTAAGACGTTTAGTAATTTGTAACAAAGTTTTAGTGTTCTTTTCATGAATTGTAAAGGTTCAAGGGCTTAAGTTGCAACATTGTAAAAACTTTAGAAGCTCTTGGCCTATAAATAGAAGCTTAAGCCTCATTGTGAAGGTTGGTTAGAAATAGGTTAGCATTAGGAGTAGGGATAAGGTAGAGTAGTATAGTTTTATTTTCATGTATTAGTGTAGATTTATTTTGAATACAATTTTTTTTTTGATGTCTTAAATCTTTCCTTTAATCTTTACAAGCTTTCTTTTACAAGTCTTTAATCTTTACAAGCTTTCCTTTTAATCTTTTCTACAAGCTTTTATTTATTTTCTTTGTCAACTTTGCATGTTTTTAGTTTCAAGTGATAAGATACACAAATAAGCTAGGCTTCCAAAAGAAGCCGTGGCTTGTTTGCTTATTTTTGAGCTTATTTTAGTGTCTTTACATTTTATTTACCAAGTTTTTACAAGTCTTATTTATTTATTTTTATAAAATTTATGTCGCGTTAAAAGTTTTTAAAATTCCAGAAAGTTTTATTTTTAGGGTTTAGTAGCGAGTTTAGTTTTTAGGGTTTAATAGCGAGTATGAATTTTTAATAATATAGCGAGTTTGGTTTTCGTACATTTAGGTAGCGAGTTTCGTAATTTATAACCATTAGCGAGTATGAAAGAAAAAGTCATGTAGCGAGTTTGCAAGAATTCAAAATAGCGAGTTTGACATTTAGACAAATTATCTAGCGAGTTTGAATTTGGAAATGTATAGCGAGTATGAAATGAAACATTCATAGCGAGTATGATATGAAAGTCAAACTTAAACTTAGCGAGTTTCGTAAAGTCCAAGATGAATTAGCGAGTTTGAATGAATACAATAGCGAGTATGAAAAGAATTCAGTAGCGAGTATGAATGAAAAAAAAAA
>LBNU01017714.1:80424-97958 GCA_014162995.1 Artemisia annua
AAAAAGCTTATGGGTTAAGGCTTTTAAAAGAAGCCGTGGCTTGTTTGCTTATTTTTGAGCTTATTTTAGTGTCTTTACATTTTATTTACCAAGTTTTTATAAGTCTTATTTTATTTTTATAAAATTTTTATTACGTTAAATTTTCTGTCTTAAAATTATTTTCGTAGCGAGTATGGTAACTTTTAGGGTTTAGTAGCGAGTATTAAATTTTTTATATATAGCGAGTTTGGTCAACCAAATAATATAGCGAGTTTGAATATTCAACATGTAAGATAGCGAGTTTGACATTTCAACTAATTAGCTAGCGAGTTTGGACTAGATTCTGTAGCGAGTTTGCTAGGAAATGAAGTAGCGAGTTTGGCAGTTAATATGTATAGCGAGTATGAAGTCAACCAAAGTAGTAGCGAGTTTCGTAAAGTCAACTCAAGGGCTAGCGAGTATGAAATGAAATGGAAGAAGCTAGCGAGTATGGTTGGCATAGTAGTGTAGCGAGTTTGATTTTTTATTTAGGTAGCGAGTATTATTTTTATTAGATAGCGAGTTTAGTTTTATTGAGTCAACTTTATTTTTAGTCCAAGTTTATTTTGAGTCGTGTCTTGTTTTCTATCCTTTTCTTTTCTTATTTCTTTTTCAAGCCGAGCTAGGCTTTTATTTCACCTCATCGTTTATCGAGTGAGGCTTTTATTTTCTTAATCTTAAACGTTATGCTGTCGAATTTTCTTTAAATCTTTTTAGAGTCGTTTTCTTATTTTAGTCTCGTGTCTTTAGTTTTTAGTTTTAAACTTTAATTACTTTTAATATTTACAAGTCTTTTAATTTCTTTATCGCTTTAAATTTTAATATGAGTCTTGAGTAGTTTTTTTTAAACGTGTTTGCTTAGCTATTCGAGTTTGTGAGTTAAGTGAGAGCGTTAAACGTTTGTGATAAGTAATCGAAAGATTGCTTAGACGTGTGAGTTGATTATTCGAAGACGAAACCTTTGAATGATTATTTCACTCGTCTTGAGTTAATATCTCTTCAAAAAGATTAATTAACAACTAATCTCAAGAAAGGAGAATAACTCGTCGCAAACGTTTACCTCAAGCTTGATAAACTTATTCGCATCGCTTTGCAAACACATTGTCTTTTAAATTCATTTACCGTTTTATTTACTTATCGCTTTCATTTACCGCTTTCTTTAGTCATTTTATTTCATGCAATTTTACTTGTTTTCTTATTTCACGTCATTTTATCGCTTTACTTTACTTTAATTTGTCATTGTAGTATAGACAAACCCAAAACTTTCTTTTTAACCCTTTTTCATCACACATAGCTCACGGTCTTGAGTGACGAGATCCATATTCAACCCTCGTTGGGACAACGAACTCGTGGTTTGAGCTTGTACTTTGCTCCCGCGACTCATCAGTAATCGTAATAAAAGCTATCGTAATGACGGAGGCGCACGGGGAAACAACAAGTATACCCCGTTGACAAAAACTCCGCGAGAGATATTCGCAACAGAAGGAGCAAACTTCCCCAAACCCCCACCAATGCGCACGCCAGAAGGGAAGCGCCCAGGGACAGGGTACTGCAACTATCATGGACAGAAGGGCCACACAACGAATGAGTGCGTCCAGCTACGCCAACTAATTGATAAATTAGTAAAAGAGGGCAGGATGGATCACTTAGTCAAAAATATTAAAGAAGGGAAAGATAAACAGCGAACAACGGATAAAAAAGAACCACCTAAAGACAAGGCAGATACAATTTACATGATACAATCATGGCAGCGCAAAGTCAAGCAAAAGGTCAGCCAGAGGTTCTCTCCTAACGATGAAATTTCTTTCCCCAAGTTGACTGCAGACAACGCAGTGGCGGACCCACTCACCATTGAAATATATGCGGGGCGTCACAATATCCACCGCATGTATGTTGATGGAGGAGCATCCGCAGAAATAATGTACGAACATTGTTTCAAGAGACTACGACCTGAGATACAAAGCCAATTGGTCCCCGCCGCATCATCTTTAACAGGCTTTACGGGAGAAAAAATATGGCCAATAGGACAACTACGGCTGCTAGTCACGGTCGGCAACAAGGAGCACTCCATAGAAGCATAGATGAACTTTATGGTGATTAGATCTCCCTCGCCATACAATGGCATCATCGGAAGATCAGGAATATCAGCCCTCCGCGCAGTACCATCCACGGCACATGGAATGCTAAAATTCCCAGTAGAAGGCGGCATTGTCACCCTTTACAACAACGCTGTGCCTCCCGAAGAATGTAATACAGTTACATGTGAGGCAACGCACACTCCAGAACATGGCGCAGCCAAGATACCAAACTTAAAAGTGGCAATACACCCTGATTACCCTGAACAACAGGTGTCAATTGGAGGTTCGCTGTCGGATAAAGGGAAAGCAGCTGTGTGCGCACTCCTGCAGAAAAATCTGGATGTCTTCGCATGGGAGCCGAAACACATGACTGGCGTACCTCGGTCGATCTCAGAACACAAGCTACAAATCCGACAAGGATATCCACCAATAAGGCAGAAGAAGCGCGGCCAAGCTCCAGAGCGCGCGAAAGCCATCTTGGAGGAAGTACACAAGCTTGTGGACGCAGGCATCATGCGAGAAGTCTACTACCATGACTGGCTGTCTAATCCAGTCATGGTTAAAAAGAGCGATGGCAGTTGGCGAATGTGCGTGGACTTCACAGACCTCAACAAAGCATGCCCGCAGGACTGCTACCCACTGCCAGAGATAGATTGGAAAGTGGAATCCTTATGTGGATACCCCTTTAAATGCTTCTTGGACGCATACAAAGGGTACCACCAAATCCAAATGGCTAAGGAAGATGAGGAAAAGACAGCTTTCCATACGAGCCAAGGCGTCTATTGTTACACGAAGATGCCTTTTGGACTAAAGAATGCAGGTGCCACCTACCAGCGCTTGGTGGATAATGCATTTGAAAAGCAAGTGGGTCGCAACCTGGAAGTCTACGTTGATGACCTAGTCATAAAGAGCCATACTGAAGATGAAGTAGTGCGCGATATTGAAGAAACGTTCAAGACACTACGGAAAATCAATATGAAGCTAAACCCTAAGAAGTGCACTTTTGGCGCTACAGAAGGCATGTTCTTAGGATACTTGATAGAACCGGATGGCATTAAACCATGCCCAGAAAAGACAGAAGCAGTCATACAACTTCCCTCACCACGCACGTTGAAGGAAGTCCAATCCTTGAATGGGAAGCTAGCCGGTCTAAACAGATTCCTATCCAAGTCAGCGGACAAGTCACTACCACTATTTAAAACACTCAAGAAGTGTACAAAAAAGGGAGACTTTCGCTGGACTACCGAAGCGGAGGAAGCGTTTCAGCAGCTCAAACAAACAATAGCAGCGCTTCCCAAGTTAGTCGCACCCCGACCAGGGGAGGAGTTGATAATGTACTTATCCGCAACTCATGGGGCAGTAAGCGCAGTACTATTGACGGATAGGAATTCAGTACAAACACCTGTGTACTTCGTAAGCAAAGCGCTTAAGAAAACGGAGATCAACTATAGCCCGATGGAAAAGCTAGTACTGGCGCTAGTATTTGCAGCCAAAAGACTGCGCAGATACTTTCAAGCGCACCCTATAGCGGTTATCACAGATCAACCCATCAAGCAAGTAATCTCCAAGCCCGACGCGTCTGGGCGATTGCAGAAGTGGAGCGTATTACTAGGTGAACACAACATCTCCTATAGACCACGCACTGCAATCAAGGGCCAAATACTTGCAGACTTCATCATTGAAAAGCCGGACACTGATGACACTCCTCAACAACCAAAGGTTGACTTGCAAGAACCATGGATCCTGTTCACGGATGGATCTTCATGCGTAGATGGTTCAGGCGCGGGCCTCATCCTTACCAACCCAGAAGGAATGGAATTCACATATGCCCTGCGCTTTGAATTCACTGCCACGAACAACGAGGCAGAATACGAAGCCCTAATCGCTGGATTACGCATCGCAGCACGAATGGGTGTACGCAACCTAGAGGCAAACGTAGATTCCAGATTGGTGGCCAACCAGGTGTCAGGAGAATACGAAGCCAAAGAAGAGAACATGATCCAATACCTCGAAAAAACAAAGTCCTTAATCCAAGGCTTTGACAGATTTACAATCAAGCAGGTCCCTAGAGGGGAGAACAAGAAAGCAGACGCGCTGAGCAAGATTGCGTCTACAAGTTTTGCTCATCTGTCCAAACAGGTATTGGTGGAAATCTTAAAAGACAAATCGATCTCCGAGATGGAAGTATCCACGGTGATAGAAGAAGAAGGCCCTACATGGATGACACCTATAGTGGACTTCATCAGCAAGGGCACACTCCCCCAAGAACAGAAGGAAGCTCGACGAATACGGCGCGCAGCACAACGATTCGAGCTTAGAGATGACGTCTTATATAGGCGCTCATTCTTGCAACCATGGCTTAGATGCGTTGGACCTCTTCAGGCAGACTATGTACTTCGAGAGATCCACGCTGGCTCATGCAGCATGCATTCAGGACCACGGTCCATTGTGGCGCGAGCCCTAAGGTCAGGATACTATTGGCCAACGATGCACCGGGATGCGCGAGATTTGGTACGGAAGTGCAGCGATTGTCAAGTTCACAGACCCATCCCGCGCCGACCACAGCATGAGCTAACACCCATCACATCACCATGGCCATTCTATAAGTGGGGTATTGACATCGCTGGACCTTTCCCCGTTGCTGCAGGTGGATTGAAATTCCTTATTGTGGCAATAGACTACTTTACTAAGTGGATCGAGGCAAAGGCAGTAGCGACCGTAACAGGTAACCAAGTAAAACGATTTGTATGGGACAACATAGTATGTCGTTTTGGATTACCTGGTGAAATTATCTCAGATAACGGAAAACAATTCCGTGATAATCCATTTAAAGATTGGTGTGAACAACTGAATATCACGCAACACTTTGCGTCAGTAACTCACCCACAAACCAATGGTCTGGTTGAACGCGCGAACCGTAGTCTGGGTGAAGGGATCAAAGCGCGCCTAGACAGAGAAAAAGGAAGATGGGTAGAAGAACTGTCACATGTTCTTTGGGCACATCGAACAACAATCAAAGTTAGCAATGGAGATACTCCTTTGTCTCTCGTCTATGGGACAGAAGCTGTTATACCAGCTGAGATTGGAATGCCAACTATCCGCACAGCAGAAGTTAACATCACCACAAATGATGATGAACG
Organism: Artemisia annua; assembly: GCA_014162995.1. NCBI lineage: Eukaryota > Viridiplantae > Streptophyta > Magnoliopsida > Asterales > Asteraceae > Artemisia > Artemisia annua. The sequence continues at coordinate 85,661 of LBNU01017714.1, forward strand.
GCGCATAGATTTGGATCTTCTGGAAGAAAGGCGTGAACGTGCAACGATACGAGAAGAAAAAGCCAAATCAAGAATGAAAGGATACTATGATGCCAAAGTACGAAGTACTTCATTCAGACCAGGCGACTTCGTATACCGCGAAAACGACTCAAGCCAGGCAGAAGACACAGGAAAGCTAGGACCAAAGTGGGAAGGACCTTACGAGGTCGTTGAAGCACTTGGAAAAGGAGCGTACAAGCTGCGCGATAAGGACGACCATGAGCTAAAACGCACGTGGAACGTTCGCAATCTCAAGAGATGCTACCTTTAGGAAAGGCTACGGCCCAACATGGACACTCGCGCACTTTAGAAAGTGCCCCAATAAAGATCCATGTAGTTTCTATTTTTTACCTTATCTAGATAAGCAATTTTTTTTTTACAAAATCTTGCAAGTATTAATTCGCGGTGTCTAGCTAACTCCGCGAAACAATTTCTTTACATTGTTATTTAAATACAGTTTATGTTTTAATGTGTTGGTTACATTACCTTTAGCCTACATGGCGTGCATGCACTAACTAATACCCACGTTGGTTAAAAGGATGAGTTAACCAACTAAACAACTCGTTGAGTAAGAGGGTTGCAAACCCATCAACTTTGGATTACGTATCCTTGTTAAACACCTTGCGCTCAAGACGTTGGCGCAAGTTCATTGCGCACCCCACGATGGATGCGCAACATTGCACACTGTGCGCGTTTAACAACTTAGGAAACCAAGACTCTTGATTCCTTAAAATAAAATTCACAATACGACAAGTAAACTTATGAAAATTCATAGACGACTATGATTTCCTTTTTCCTAAGTTAAAAATTCCATACACGAATATGGTCCTGACTTTGAAAAATCCATAGATGATTTTTTGAACACGCTTGGATACTTAAAGATGTCTTAAATACAAAGACACATGAGTTATGTACAAACTGCGCTCAAAATTTCACGCAGAACAACAAGTTCGAACACAAATACAAGAGATTATCTATTTCAACTCATGGATTCTTATTCATATATATTTATTAAGTTATAGACTTAATACATATTTGTCCAATCATGGTGTAATTGTGACTATTGGGAAGTCTTCAAATAAGAGGACAAACGACCTAAGCACAAAAAGATATATATTAAACCATGAGTTTACAAAAGATGATGATTCCTAAGCGCTATGAGCGCGTCTATCACCGGAGCTGCTAGCTGTGGATGTCAACTCCCCAACCCTACTCAGCCTCCTCAAAAGGCTACTATCCTCCTGAGATACCGTTGGTACGCTAACGGGAATCCCATCGGACCGGGGAAGATGGGCCGCACCAACACCGCAGAGTATAGCCTTCCCCTTTACACCTTTTTTCTGAGCAACCCTGGTTAAGTGAGCTTCTAAACACTCCTTCAACGGGACCTCTTTGTCAATGGCGAATGGGTTGAGAATGTCTCGCGGACGTGCGAATACAGGCACGTGCAGCTGTGACTCATCAGGCCTCAGAAAATAGTCAGGTTGCTCCTCGGCATTATCCAAGAGATGCCTCCCAAGGACCAACCCCTCAATAATCACTTTTGTTAATACAAATATCGCCTAAAAACGTTATTTATATTTTACGATCTTTGCTAAGTTTTGTTAATGACAAAGTACAAACTTTAGCTTATAAGTAATTCATCACTTTAGTTTTAAGTCTTGTATAAACTAGACTTAACATTTCTTTTTAAATATAAACATAGTTTTTATTTCTTTAAAAAGAAAGTGTCACATCACATTAATAGAAAGTTTATGTGTTTGACCATCTTTGGTTCTTACACACTTTTGGAAGTATTCCACATTGAGTCAATGCATAAGTTGATGTGACCTTGTGTGTCATAACATAGTCTTTACTTCCATAAAAAGAAAGTGTCACATCTCATCAATGTGCACTTATAGTAAGTTTGTGTGTTTGACCATCTTTGGTTCTTACACAACTTTGGAAGTACTCCTCATTGAGTCAATGCATGATATAGATTGATGTGACCTTGTTTGTCTTGGAGGGATTTACTTTGTGTGCAAGTTTGGACATGTCAGTTCTGGCGGAACCCTGGGGGTACACGGGCGGAACCCTTCTGAGGGTGCCGCCGTTTCCGCCAGAGCTGACACTTGGTTGTCTATAAATACCAAACAACTTGCAAGAAATCCCTCATCACTTTAGGCTATATTATTCACATATCCTCTCATCTAACTCAGTAACATTTGACTTGTGTGATTCTCTTATGTAGCAAAGGAGTTCACAAGTTCATCCAAGAAGTTACAAGTTTCAACTCATAAGTTGCAAGACTTGTTATCTTTGTTGTGTATAGACTTCGGTAGTTTATACGTTAGTTGTATCATGTGTAGAAGTGATCGGTTTGTATTTTAGGCCTCAAAATACATAGTGTGTAGGGAGTGGTTGTACCCGTGTAAAGAACTCGACATCTAGCTTAGTGTCGGTAAAAGTGTAAGCGACGATGGGAGTGGTTGTACCCTTGTAAAAGAACTCGACATCTAGCTTAGTGTCGGTAAAAGTGTAAGCGACGTTGTAAAGGTTTCTCCACCGGGAAAGGAGTTTGTTGACTAGTGAAAGAAACTCTCGAGTTGGATACTCGGGGCGTGGACGTAGGGCAAGGAAAATAGAGTTCCTTGTAGCCGAACCACGATAAATACTCGTGTCATGGTTTGATCGTTTCTTTCTTTCTTCTTGCATACTACGTATTATCTTTTAGTTTACATCTTTGATAGTATCTTTGCTTATATCGTCAATAGTAATAAAAGCATATCATAGATTATAACTTTGATTATACGAAAGTTTTAAAAGGATAATCAACTTAAAAAGCGATAAACTATTCAACCCCCTTCTAGTTTTCCACAATTGGCATCAAGAGCTATGTTACTCAAGTTCTTTAAAATATATTTTATTTTAAAACTTGGATCGATCCATGGATTTTGAAAATCTCAAAGAAGGGCAAAAACCACCGCTATTTGAAAAAGAAAACTTTCTTGAATGGAAAAGTAAATTTGAAAACTATGTGAGATCAATTGATCAAGATCTTTGGCATATTATTTCTATTAATGATTTCAAACCAACGAACACGAGTTTTGAAAATCAAAATGACTTTTCCAAATTTGATAAAAACACTAAAGCTAAGATAATGATTTATAAAGCTTTGACAAGAGTCGAATATGAAAGAGTGTTAAGTTGTCAAACGGCAAATGAAATTTGGAAAAATTTGTTAAACCATCATCAAGAAATATGTCAAGTCAAAGATGATCAATATGATCTTGCATATGAATTAGAAGTTCTAGAAAAACTAATAGATAGACATTTACTAGAAGTGAATACATGTACTACTAGTTTAAATGTTTTCAATGAAGGTACAAGTGAAGATGAGCATGTATGTCAAAGAGAACTTACTTGTGAATCATGGAACGATGCGGATGTAGATGAAGATGAACATCCGACTAGTGATTCTCAACTTGTTGAAACAACAAGTACAAGTAGAGATGAGTACGTGTGTCAAAGAGAACTTGCTTGTGAATCATGGAACGACACGGATGTAGACAATGATGATCATCCGATTAGTAATTCTCAATTCATTGAAACAACAAGCAAGATACATGTTGAAACCAAACATTTTTGCTTCGACACTTTTCTATTGGAATTTTCCAAATTAGAAAATGAGTCTAAACTCTTAGGTAACATGAACCTAAAAACTATCTTTAACAATGAGTCTTCAAAATCCCTTGGGAACAATTTTGAAAAGGAAATCTTGTTAGAAGATAAAATGTCTAGACTTGAGAGTAATGTTGAAATTGATCTAGAATGTAAAATATGTCTAGATTACAAACATGAGATTAAAAAGCAAAATGAAAAAGGGAAAATGTTAGCTAAATTTGATGAAAGCTCAAAATCTCTTGAAAGATCGTTGAGAAGTCAAAAGTTGTTTAGAGATAAAACCGGATTAGGATTTAACTCAAAATCACCATCAACAAGTAAAACAAAGAAAGTAAACTTTGTTAAACCTAGAAAGGAGATGTAGAGTTAAGTTAACCTCTAATAGAAACTCATGACAAAAGGATTAAAAATATCATATTCTATGATTTTATATGATTATCTAACCCTCTTGGACACATGAGTAATTGAGCTTCCAAGTGTATCGTCAAACCAAGATCTTACGCCTTGAGCTTATCATCTTGATTGCATCTCTACACAAATTAAAAGGTACACACTGCTTCAACTTGCCTTTTGATTGTCTCTTGCTTCTTGCATTATGTGTTATAGTATGTGCTATTTGGTAGTGTGTTTCCCTATGTGTTTATGTGATATTAGGATTTACTAAGATTAGTTTCTCTACATAGAGGAATTACATCTTTAGTACTAGTAGGAGATATAAGGTGAATTCGGTTCCTTAACCGTCAAAAGATTAACATGAGAAACTCTTGAGTAAGTCTCACTTAACTCTTGCTCACAAGTGAGCTAACTAAGAATCTCCTAAAGTGATAACACGTCTTGCACTATTGCGATGCTTGCTAAACAACATTCTTAAACTCCACACTTTGAGTCTTCAACATCCTAGATTTACACATTAAAAGTGACACTTAGTCATATGATGTTGTATCTCTTGGACTTTTTCATAAACCAATAAAATTCACAATGTTGTATGAAAGAAAACCTAAAAGAGTCGAGGAGTCGTTGAATAGAACATTTAACGAAAGACCACCTCATTCTAAGATATCATCTTCGGTAGATGATGACTTAGTCGAAAGTCCAACAAAGATAAGACAAGTAAGTTAAGTAAAATGACAAGGAAGATGAACTATTAAATGTAACATACATAGATGTTTAAAATCCTAAAGTCATATACTTACGAGTGTCACAACATTAAGATTAAAGGTCATAATATAAGCAAGGTCGTCTTACCTCGAGTCTAACATTGAATCAAGTAATATTGACCTTGGTCATATGTCTTGAGTCATGAGTCTTTGATTAAAACAATCAAATGTGATAAAAACAAGTTTTTGGACATTAGAATAAAACTACAAGTTTTAACAAATTAGACCTTTCAAAAATAGATTGTGTGAATGAAGTGTCAACAATTGAAAGAATCTTTGATAACAAAAGCAAGCTCCAAAAGCACGATATTATCACTCAAAGACATTTCTAATTACTCTCTTGTTCTCAATAGTTAAGTAGTCGATGACTTGTCAAGAATGAGATTAGTAAATCCGTAGGTAAAACTAAACATAAAGAAATGTTCGGAAGACTACTTGTTTCCATAACAATTAGATTCGACATTATGTTTGGTGCTTATCTATGTACACGTTTTTAGAAAAGAATCTAAAACATCCAATTTGGAAGAGAGTGTTTGGATGCGTCAAAAGAAACTACACAAAGAATTATGGTATCCCAAAAGAACGGGAATAGAAACCATAAGTGTACACCGAGTCGAATATGGTGGTAATTAAGAAAAGAGAAAGAGCACAAGTTGTACTTGCACTTTTATTCTTTATTACCAAATGATTCTCAAAGGAGCTTAAAGCTTTCAAAACGACATTGGACGAAGAAGCATGTCAACAAACTCCTTGAAGATCAAGCAAACTCACGTCAACGACGGAACCCCTCGTTTCAACAAAGGAAGCGTCAACGTCAGCGTCTATCCAATCCATTATGCCCTTGGAATGACATAATGAGATTCTTCGTCTTAGAATTGGTAAAAATGTTCATTGAGGAACATCTCAACCAATATTGTTCATTCCGATAACCACATCGGAAGACACCCATTCGAAACCTCGTGGATTAGGATCCTTCGACTTTCCTAGACCCAGTTTAGGACTTATGAAACCTAAAACCTTAGTTTTGAATCCTAGAGAGTGATCACAATAAACGCGACAAAATCCCCTTTAATTTTCCTGCTAAGCCGGCGGAACCTTCAGCCCATACGGGCGGAACCAAATATTTGGTTCCGCCATATCCGCCGAACCTGCAGTTTATTTTATCTTTTATTCAAAATCAAACACCCTCCAAACTCATTCATCAACTTTTCAAGCAGCCTCCACCTTGTCAAAAACACACACCCTCACGATTTTTAGGGCTTTCACTCTAATCTTTTCGAATCCAATCAAACTTGTAAGTACTCTAATCATATTTGAATTTGTAATTCATACATATCATTTTCATTTGGATTCATTAACAAAAATCTTAGGGTTTAGGCATGAACTTTTTGACTCATGAAAAACTTGGTTTGAAACTAATCATGCCTTCCATTTGTTCCTTGTAGCCGAACCACGATAAATACTCGTGTCATGGTTTGATCGTTTCTTTCTTTATTCTTGCATACTACGTATTATCTTTTAGTTTACATCTTTGATAGTATCTTTGCTTATATCGTCAATAGTAATAAAAGCATATCATAGATTATAACTTTGATTATACGAAAGTTTTAAAAGGATAATCAACTTAAAAAGCGGTAAACTATTCAACCCCCCTTCTAGTTTTCCACAATTGGCATCAAGAGCTATGTTACTCAAGTTCTTTAAAATATATTGTATTTTAAAACTTGGATCGATCCATGGGTTTTGAAAATCTCAAAGAAGGGCAAAAACCACCGCTATTTGAAAAAGAAAACTTTCTTGAATGGAAAAGTAAATTTGAAAACTATGTGAGATCAATTGATCAAGATCTTTGGCATATTATTTCTATTAATGATTTCAAACCAACGAACACGAGTTTTGAAAATCAAAATGACTTTTCCAAATTTGATAAAAACACTAAAGCTAAGATAATGATTTATAATGCTTTGACAAGAGTCGAATATGAAAGAGTGTTAAGTTGTCAAACGGCAAATGAAATTTGGAAAAATTTGTTAAACCATCATCAAGAAATATGTCAAGTCAAAGATGATCAATATGATCTTGCATATGAATTAGAAGTTCTAGAAAAACTAATAGATAGGCATTTACTAGAAGTGAATACATGTACTACTAGTTTAAATGTTTTCAATGAAGGTACAAGTGAAGATGAGCATGTATGTCAAAGAGAACTTACTTGTGAATCATGGAACGACGCGGATGTAGATGAAGATGAACATCCGACTAGTGATTCTCAACTTGTTGAAACAACAAGTACAAGTAGAGATGAGTACGTGTGTCAAAGAGAACTTGCTTGTGAATCATGGAACGACACGGATGTAGACGATGATGATCATCCGATTAGTAATTCTCAGTTCATTGAAACAACAAGCAAGGTACATGTTGAAACCAAACATTTTTGCTTCGACACTTTTCTCTTGGAATTTTCCAAATTAGAAAATGAGTCTAAACTCTTAGGTAACATGAACCTAAAAACTATCTTTAACAATGAGTCTTCAAAATCCCTAGGGAACAATTTTGAAAAGGAAATCTTGTTAGAAGATAAAATGTCTAGACTTGAGAGTAATGTTGAAATTGATCTAGAATGTAAAATATGTCTAGATTATAAACATGAGATTAAAAAGCAAAATGAGAAAGGGAAAATGTTAGCTAAATTTGATGAAAGCTCAAAATCTCTTGAAAGATTGTTAAGAAGTCAAAAGTTGTTTAGAGATAAAACCGGATTAGGATTTAACTCAAGATCATCATCAACAAGTGAAACAAAGAAAGTAAACTTTGTTAAACCTAGAAAAGAGATTTAGAGTTAGCTTAACCTTTAAATAGAAACTCATGACAAAAGGATTAAGAATATCATATTCTATGATTGTGTATGATTATCTAACCCTCTTGGATACATGAGAAATTGAGCTTCCAAGTGTATCGTCAAACCAAGATCTTACGCCTTGAGCTTATCATCTTGATAGCATCTCTACGCAAATTAAAAAGGTACACATTGCTTCAACTTGACTTTTGATTGTCTCTTGCTTCTTGCATTATGTGTTATAGTATGTGTTATGTGGTAGTATGTATCCCTATGTGTTTATGTGCTATTAGGATTTACTAAGATTAGATTCTCTACGTAGAGGAATTTCATCTTTAGTACTAGTAGGAGATATAAGGTGGATTCGGTTCTTTAACCGTCAAGAGATTAACATGAGAAACTCTTGAGTAAGTCTCACTTAACTCTTGCTCACAAGTGAGCTAACTAAGAATCTCCTAAAGTGATAACATGTTTTGCACTCTTGAGATGCTTGCTAAACAACATCCCTAAACTCCACATTTTGAGTCTTAAATCATGATTTACTTCAATCATTCTTTTATGATAATTTCACATAAAACACGTAAGGTGAAACAAGTCACATGAAGTATAATGCATGGAAAAATGTGAATTTTCAACATCATGGATTTACACATTAAAAGTGACACATAGTCATATAATGTTGCATCTCTTGGACTTTTTCATAAACCAATAAAGTTCACAATGTTTTGTGAAAAGAAACCTAAAGAGTCGAGGAGTCGTTGAATAGAACATTTAACGAAAGACCACCTCCTTCTAAGATATCATCTTCGGTAGATGATGACTTAGTCGAAAGTCCAACAAAGGTAAGACAAGTAAGTAAAGTTAAATGACAAGGAAGATGAACTATTAAAAGAAATAAACATAGATGTTTAAAATCCTTAAGTCATAAACTAACGAGTGACACAACATTTAGGTTAAAGGTCACAATGTAAGCAATGTCGTCTTACCTCGAGTCAAACATGGAATCAAGTAATATTGACCTTGGTCATATGTCTTGAGTCATGAGTCTTTGATTAAATCAATCAAATGTGATAAAACAAGCTTTTGGGCATTAGAGTAAAACTACAAGTTTTAACAAAGTAGACCTTTCAAAAATAGATTGTGTACATGTAGTGTCAACAATTGAAAAACTCTTTGATAACAAAAGCAAGCTCCAAAAGCAAGAAATTATCACTCAAAGACATTCCCAATTACTCTCTTGTTCTCAATAGTTAAGTAGTTGATGACTTATCAAGAATGAGATTAGTAAATCCGTAGGTAAAACTAAACATAGAGAAATGTTCGGAAGACTACTTGTTTCCATAACAATTAGATTCGACATTATGTTTGGTGCTTATCTATGTGCTCGTTTTAGAAAAGAATCTAAAACATCCAATTTGGAAGAAAGTGTTTGGATGCGTCAAAAGAAACTACACAAAGAATTATGGTATCCCAAAAGAACGGGAATAGAAACCATAAGTGTACACCAAGTCGAATTATGACGGTAATTAAGATAAGAGAAAGAGCACAAGTTGTACTTGCACTTTTATTCTTCATTATCAAATGATTCTCAAAGGAGCTTAAAGCTTTCAAAACAACATTGGACGAAGAAGCATGTCAACAAACTCCTTGAAGATCAAGCAAACTCACGACAACGACGGAACCCCTCGTTTCAACATAGGAAGCGTCAACGTCAGCGTCTATCCAATCCATTATGCTCTTAGCATGACATAATGAGATCCTTCGTCTTAGTATTGGTAAAAAATGTTCATTGAGGAACATCTCAACCAATATCGTTTATTCCGATAACCACATTGGTAGACATCCATTCGAAACCTCTTGGATTAGGATCTTTCAACTTTCCTAGACCTAGTTTAGGACTTATGAAACCTAAAACCTTAGTTTTGAATCCTAGAGTGTGATCACAATAAACACGACAAAATTCCTTTGTTTTGCTGCTGAACTGGCGGAACCCTCAGCCCATACGGGCGGAACCAAATATTTGGTTCCGCCATTTCCGCCGAACCTGCAGTCTATTTTATTTTATATTCAAAACCAAACACCCTCCTAATTCATTCACCAACTTTTCAAACAGCCTCCACCCTCTCAAAAACACATAACCTCACGAATTTTAGGGCTTCCACTCTAATCTCTTCGAATCCAATCAACTTTGTAAGTGTTCTAATCATAATTGGATTTGTAATTTATGTATAACATTTTCATTTTCATTCATCTTAGGGTTCATGCATAAACTTTTGATTCATGAAAAACTTAGTTGAAAACCAATCATGTCTTCCACTAGTTGGTTGTTGTTTCCTTTGTTCATAAAGTTAGCTTTGGTTATTATTTTGTTTTGCCAAACACATCAAGTGTTTTTGTTTCTCAAAAATAATTTTACCATCTAGAACATGATGCTTTACCACATTGTTAAAACAAATGAAAAAAAAAGTCATTAAAACATCACTTGCATATTGTCTCTTGAATGCTAAAAGGGATACATAACTAATATGCATTCTCGGGTACATTCAATCGTAGACACATTCAAGTAGGAGCATGTCGGTTATCTTTTGTTTATACAACAAAATTTGCATGACGAAACAATTTGAGCATCTAAATGAGTCAAGATAACCGAGTCTCCATATTGTTTGCATGTAGGAACACATTAGAACATCCACATGGTTAAAAGTCGTTAACATAAATTTCGTGTTTTCTAAGAATCATCATGCCTTCCGTAATATTCTCCGATCACAAGGATACTCTTAAGTACTTACCCAAACACCATAGAACCCAAGGTCTTACTCAAGATCAAATCAAAACCTCTAAGAGTTTAGAAAAACGTTATGTTCATGAAGGAAGAACCATTCACCCATCCTTCTTAGAAGGGACTTCCATTCGCCAAGATCTAGCAACCATCAACTTCGATTGTCTTCTAGACATTGATGAACAAATTTGTCCTAGGTTCATACTTGAGTTCTATGCCACCATTTGTCTCTCTTGTAACGAGTATGGTCAAATGCTTTTGCACTTCACTAGCAACCAACATCAAAACACCATTTCTCTAGAACAATTTGCTCAAATCCTAGGCATTCCAAATAGTGGAACTTATCTCTTTACGGATAAATGGCACCTCACAAGTCTTGACACTATAAATTGTGATCCCGCTCATGCCTCTCCTTTTAGGAAGGATATACTTCGTGAACATCTGTTCATAAGAACCTCAAATATTAGAAAGGATCGTTGGGGTAATGATGTTAATAAGGATCCGTATGGAATGGAACTAAGTGAGCTTAAACCTCAATTTAGGAAATGGGAAAAGGTACTTAGAGCTAATATCATAAGCTCTATAGGAAATAGGGATCATGTTAACACATGTCTTTGTTACATGCTTTATAGCATCTCCACTAGACAACCCTTCAACTTAGCCTATTACATGGCTAGAAAAATGGCCAACATACCGTTCAATAGCAAAAACGCTCTCCCTTATGGTATGCTTCTCACCCGTCTCTTTAGAGCCATTTCACCAATCCCACCTAATAACCTAGGAATCCGCCTTGATTACTCCCTTGTTCCTCACATCCTTGTGCCTCTTAGTAATGAGAGAGTCTCTAAGAGACAAGGAAGGCTCCTTCGATCTCCTTCACCCTCATCTTCATCAATGTGTGATGGACTTCCAAATGATGAGGGACTTTCAAACTCTATACTCACCTCCTTTAGTCTACCCTCAACATCTTCCCACATTGTCAAATGAGTCCGAAGAGTTCAAACAAACAAAAGGGATATGGAAGTGCATGGCAAGATACATGGGAAAGATGAAGAAGAAGTTAGATAGCTTATGTGATAAAGCTTAAGGAGTGTTTGGCACAAGTGGTTTTTAGAACATTATAGACGTTGAACTTTGTGTTTCTTGTTAAACTTTCGTGTTATTTGCTTGTATGCATTATTACTTGAGTTTGACAATGTTTATGTCTCATTACTTGCGTTAATGATGATATGTGTTTGTTGAATTTTCATGTTTATGTTATTATTACTAAATATGGAAATGTTCGCTAGCCCCCGGTCTAAGTCCAATAAGACGAATGTCTTGACGTCAAATTTTTGTATTTCCTAACCCGCTATAAATTATATTTTTAATTTCAAGAGTTTTCGAAAAACTTGAAAATCATCTTGCGGGTCAAAAACGTGGACTGCCTCAATTTTGAGGTCTGGCGGAACTGGCGGAACCCTCACAAAGGTTCCGCCAGTGTATTTTCTGGGTAAACCCAGTTTTCACCCAACGGAAATGGCGGCACCCTCAAACGGGTTCCGCCCTTGTATCCCAAGGGTTCCGCCAGTCCACTGCAGAAAAATAGTCTTGTTTTTCATAATTCCACAAATCATAAAACATCCAAAGCTTTCCTTTAGTGAGAAACTATCTTCCTAACACTTCATCAAACACATCCAAACCATTTTCACCCATTAGAACCATTTGGAAGCCACTTCCCGCCAAAAATTCAAATTCAAAAACCAAACAACCCAAGGAACCCTCACAAAGGATCCTTCAAACCTTTGCAACACCCCAAACCAAAACATCTTACATAAACTCATA
>LBNU01017714.1:121574-144340 GCA_014162995.1 Artemisia annua
ACCGTTGACCAAGATTTTGTGAATGATCTGTCAACATTGGATTCTTGATTTTCTAGACTCTCTTGTCTTTCAAACCTCCTAATCATCCTCACCACTGATTTCTTTCCCAATACTTATCTCCATCAAAACTTTTAACCTTTCCTATTTCTTTCTCCCATCATGACCAGAATTTTGAACTTATCACTATTCAACTCATTATCGGAATAAATTCCAAGCATCCTTCCAAATTCAAATAATGTGACAGAATTCTCCTTGCCACCAAGCCTAAACCTCATAAGCTCCTGATGCATGGTTTTGCAACCTTGCAAAAGGTTTTACCTCTCAAGGGATCTTGAGAAGCTTGCAATCCCCACCAGGCAGTGTGTACATGACCGATGTAGTATACTGTAGTGGCAAGTACCGGGGGATTGATCGTTCTACTTGGGGAATAGTGTTCGTTATGATTGAAATGGATTCAACTAGGTCTAGAGGTGAGGGATGATTCTTTTTTTATTTTTATATTTTAAGGAAAGCAAGTAAAAATCTCGGTTATAGGAAGAGTGGGCGGAATTAGTTGCTAGTCAACTAACCCCAAAAATTACAAATGCAATAAAATAAAATAACAAGAAAATAAATGTGAGAGACTTCTAATATGGAGACAAACGTATTTACTTAGGTTTCATTACTCCCTAGTTATCTTTTATTGATTGATAGGTTTGTTACAATTGCGTGGATGCCGGGTTGTATTCCTTAATACCATTCGTGTGGCCGAGTAAGATCTTCCCCAACTCTATAAGCTCTTATCTCCTCCTACAACGACACTTTAAGCGCCCAATCATAGGGATTATAAACAGTGGCTTATGCATTAAATACAACCTAACCATAGTACACATCCGATTCATGTTTCTTAAGACGTTCAAGCATATTCCCATTAGGAGTATTGCCAGTTTTCTTAAGCCTAACATCGATAAACATCCACCCACAACAATTAATAACAAACCAATCAATAAACAATCAGTAACTAGGTTTCATTAGACTTAAGCAAACACAAACAAACCTAGCCTAGCATGTTAAAGGAAAGAAAAGCATACGATATAATCAAACAACACATAGACATATTGAATGATAAAAGGATAATTTATCTTTAATTGAACATGGAAGAAAAGAGGGTTTGAAACCTCAAAATAGCTGCAAAAGTCGACTAGGGTTCGTACCCTAAGTTCCTACCAAAAGTCCTCTCCTAATGTGTAACACCCCAACCCGACAAGGGTAGAAGTATCACATTATAGTGGCATATCAGAACATACAATGCAAGCGGAAGACTTATAAACATAAAGTTACAAGGGATATTCTAAGGATACAAAGAAATACTAATTCAATACAAGACGAGAATACAAATCCAAACAAAAATCTAATCGAATCCAAGTCCAAGTCTAATCCAGATGTAATGGGCTTCTAATCATCGGGCAGTCCACTAACACTCCTATGCACTCTTCACCCAAACCCAACTTCCAACCTAAAACCTGCCGCAGGAAAAGAAATGCGGCTGAGCTTAAAAAGCCCAGTGAACAGATATGTAACCAAGCAAATGGATATACGAAACGTATATAAGTATAAGAGAAGGAAATCATAAGTTTCTGTGGAAAGGAATATCATCTATCAAATGCATAAGAGAATAACTGAACGAACATCATAAATCAAAGGGAAACGAAACATCATAGGAATATCAATGTAAGCATAATCATAAGAGAATAATGAGCACATGTGAACAAAGAAGTGTCTAAACAAGGTACTTGAATAGACAAACGAATCATAAGAAAGCCACGTGCCGACCTACCGAGGTACTCGGTAGATCTCATACACATAATCACATATCCGTCAAATCATAAGTTGTACAAGGAGCTGCGGACTCCATTGTACCAGAAGTGAAAGGGGTACAAGGCACGTACAGCCAGTCACTAAGCCATAACATATCACATCATATCATACAAATCCTAGGATGCATCCATACGCTCCCTGAAACAGAATACATATACAAGTGCAAGACTATGCATATATATAATAGAATGGCCATAAGTGCACATAATCATATAATCATATCATAACAGAAGGGAACGCCGGGGACTAATCACACCGCCCCAGATAGTGTCATGCCACCGGTGCCTCGATGACACGCCCATGGTACCTCCATGAGTAGAATAAAACTCGGGCATAAGAATCATACATATCAGAACAGAGCTATCCATAAACGAAGCAATCATAGCATATCAAGCATATCAACAGAATCCCATATCAATGAGATAATAATCAGGTCATCATAACAGAATGGATAGCAAACAAAATCCCATCAAAGGATCAAACGAATCATATCATAGCAAACGAATCAAAGTCAAAGGATCGAAAGTCATGAGATCAGAACCCTTAATGAAATAGGGTAGAATATCTGTACCTTAAACCGCAAATGCAAACACATCATAAAGATCGAAAGTTACTCCTTCCTCAGCGAATCTACACGAGTTAATGATCGGCTTATTATTAATAACCTATTTTAAATCAGATTACTCATTTTAGTCGGCTTTCCATTTTTTTTAGTAATTTCCCATTTATAGCATCTTTCTAAAAATAGTAACTTTTCATTTATAGTCAGTTCCCACTTTAAGTAGTTTAACCATTTTAAGTAACTTTACCGTTTTAGTAACTTTTGGTTAATACTCATGATTAGCCCACTTTTAGGGTTACAAATGACAACTTTCATAACTTAGAGTTTAAAGTGTAATTTTCCAAAGTTTAGGGTTTATTATGACAATTTCCAAAGATTAGGGTTTAATGTGTCATCTATTAAAGCTTAGTGTTAAATGTGTAAACAACTCAAATAAATGACCACTTAAGGTTTCACCGATTTAACTACTTACTCTTATATACACTTTTACATACACGTATTTTATTCTGGTTTTTAACCCCCATGACATACACATGCCTGCACCCTTACTCGATAAAACGAAATGAAACACACTCTGATAGTACGCTCTTGAACTCAAAATAACATCAAGACATCCCTATTTACTCATCACCAAATACACCTTTTTCCTTTTTAATCTTTCAGTTCCTAAAACTTGTTTATGACCATTTCAATTCACACATATAATTACACCATTCGACAATCACGAAAATGAGATTATACACATGCATACTAAACCGTCCATGCTTGACACCACAAACACACATTCACACGCTACTTTTTTTTTCATAAAATAACTAAGAAAAACATAACATGAATTTATGAAATACAAACTCTACTCACACAAGTATATAGTTCGACAAGAAAAAAAAACGAGACATACTTATATTAACGTGACAAGCATTCTACCATACTAAACCCATTTCAAATCTGCTCACACACTCACACTTATGCTATAACAAAAACCAAAACAATTCTACACCTGTCCCTTTCTATATTCAAAATCCTTTTGCTACGTAATAACCATGCATGCTCATAACTCTTATACTTCCATGTATATATTATATATGTTACAACCCGAAATCGACTCGACCTATGGTTTTCTATTTTATTAGTCGTAGTTCCTTGTATATTTTAGAAGTCATTCGATACCCAAAAACCATCATGTATCGTTTCTCTTTTCAATTCGTATAAGAGTTAAATTTGACCAGTTTTGTGTCGACATCACGCACACCCGAATCAACAATTAAACATACGGATGGAAGCTCATCTTTAGTCGATTTTAAACATGTTGGTTTCCATTTTTTTTATGTGAGTTAATCATATGATTTTATGTGGTTGCTTTATTAGGTTGTTTATAGCTGCTAATGAAAATACAAGGTCATGATCGAAAAGAAAAGCGATAAGAGAAAATCTTGAACAAGGTTGTGACGTTAAACGTACTCTTGTAGTCGTGTTACCATGAGAAGAAAAGAAACTACACGATTGAATAACCACCAGGTCGTCACCACATAGAACAGAACCAAGGAAGCCCTCGTACCAGAACTAATCACCCATGTTTACACCCTGTCGACACAGCAGCAACATACCACGACCAAGCCACCAAGGAAGCACGATCAACACGCCCTCCTCAGCACACATTTTTGGTCGATCAGGATGAAGAAAGGAGCATGCAGCAGCCGTCATTTTATGTAGGTTGTTTTAGGGGTTTACTTTTATTTTATTTTGTGTCATGTATTTTAAAAGGAAGAGGGGATGATTCGGTATAACAGAAACGTGTGAAGGGATTGGAACAAAAAGGAAATTACCAATTTAGGTGGGATTTGGTCAATGACAAAACATGTTATATGGTTTAATAAAACGTGGAAGGTTTAGCCGAAATTGTGGAGTGATGGAAGGAAACAAATCAATCATGCATGTAGTCAATATACGGGTCTTCATATGTTTGTAACATAAACATAAATTCGGCTAGGATCAAAATTCGAAAACGTGACATAGGTTTAAACGTGCATAAATTATTTTAGCCTAAGTTTTACTATTCGTAATGTTTATTTACTCAAATATTAGCGCGTTAACTACTTAGGTTATAATCAGAACGAAATGTCTTGGATAATTTAACGTCTCTTCAAAAGTTTAAATTTGAGGGGTATTTTGGGTACTTTACATATTCTAAATTTTCGGGTTTTACAATTCTTCCCCTCTAAAAAAAATTTTTGCCCTCAAAAATTAAAGTTGCAAGAATTAGACGGAGTCGTAGCAAATCACGAAAGAACGTCACAATTATCCTCACGCTCGGGGAGGTTCTTCCAAAAGAATCTTCACAAACAAAATTTTCTCATGACTCGGTCCCGACAACAAGGATAGCCCCAGGCTCTCCACAGAACACAAATCATAACAAATCTAATCCAACGAATGTGAAACAAATGCGTAGCAAATGACAGATGATAGATGAAAGATGGAATCCTACGAGGAGATATACTAAACACAATTACCTACGAGGCAAGCACAGGGATGGTACTAAATGCTAAAACGTCATCAAATCCTATCAAATTCTCAATGAATAAAGGGACTTGCCAAAGTCGAAGGAGTACAGATCAAATCATCAAACGTATCCAGAATCTCATCAAAAGATGGGTAACATATTCACATTGACGTTCTAAATCACGAATCAGAGTATCAAAACGTATCAAAGGCATAACCGAAAGATAGAATAATCGTGCGAATAGGAATGAAATCAAAATCTAACGCGTCGTGAACCAAAACTTCTTCCAATGTCAAGATGTCTAACTCTTCTATAATTTTTCTGGAAGTGTGAACCAAAATGCGATTCTCTTTCACGATCATTGCAGGCGCGTCATGTAACTTGAATAATCTCCTACCGAAAGAAATCCCTGCCAATCTTCCAAGCAAGTCGTCCTAGTCGACACTCCACTGCAACTCTACTTGTGTTGTCCTTCCTCTTGTACGGGGAAATCTCCGATGTAGTCACCACCGTCTTCATGCCATCCCGTCCAGCTACTTCTTCAAGATTCTATACATATTAGTACAACGAAGATGAATAGAGTTGATAGATCGGTATGCTTCACTTAAAACTGCTTCCTTCCTTGTTGTATAAGACCATAGCTAAATCTCCTTCCTCCTGGGCAGAAATAAAATCTCTCCTCGGCTTCTCAAACTTCTTCTCTCATTCTTCATCCCGAATAAAGTTACTCTTCAAAAACATCACATAGAGCTTTTTCTGACATAGAGATGTCAACACCAAAAATGAAGGTGATCCTCGTGTTTCTCTTTCGTCTCTAAACATATCAAAATGTCATACAATGACAATTTGTCCAAGTATTCATGAAAGACACGATTATCAATTTCATAGGAACAGTCGGAGTAGTAACCAATACAATTGGCATCACAACACTCATAAAAGATCATACGAATATGAAAAGAGTTTCTAGGAACATAACACGATTCAGCTTCCATAAATCAATCCACCACTTCATGTTATCACCATTCTTCTCTCAAGGCGAGTTTCATCCATGAAACATCTACATAACTGCGAGGGATTGACACACGAGCTTAAAAAACAAGGTGATCACAAATGATTATCAGGTTAGAAACCATGGTAGAGAATTTTGAGTTTCACGAATCGACAAGGATGACAAATATAACATGACCATTGTTAGCATCAAAATGCTCAGTCAACAAATCCATATCCAAAAGAATTTTGAATCGAATATCTTCAATGTAAGCAGATTAGCAGAACAAAAATCGTCTTCAGGTATCTCCAGAACGCGTCGAACAAATCGAATATTCATGATGGAAGGTCACAAGATGATCGTAGAGATAAGACAGGTAGGGCAAGAACAATAATGAAGAAGGAACCTTAATATGCTTGTCAAAAGCAAAGGAACTATAGAATGTGTCGAACACATCGGATTCATAAGCATGCGAATTCTCTGAACGAATGGAAAAGGCATCTAAACGAATCAAGAATCGAAGTTAAAAAGGAAATGATAACTTCAGAAATGGAACCTATAAGGCATAACTACGAAGTCTCAAAGCATTCTGAACTTGTGCCGCAAAAATCTTCTAAGTCTCCGGAGCAATTGACCTTATAAAGGCTTAACTAAAAGCAGAGGCAAAATCAGAGTGATGCGGAAGCAAGATGACTAACCAACGTCAAATCTTATAATCTACCCAATACTCACCGGTCATACCTGAAGCTCCTAAGGGTAGAAACCTAACACAAATCCTCCTAAGGTTATTCCATAAGCTTCTAAAGTACAAACCTAAGGGTCCAAATCTTCACAGGCCAAAACATATGTACTAAAATTCGCAGCCTGGGCTCTGATACCATAATTGTAACACCCCAACCCGACAAGGGTAGAAGTATCACATTATGGTGACATATCAGAACATACAACGCAAGCGGAAGACTTATAAACATAAAGTTACAAGGGATATTCTAAGGATACAAAGAAATACTAATTCAATACAAGACGAGAATACAAATCCAAACAAAAATCTAATCGAATCCAAGTCCAAGTCTAATCCAGATGTAATGGGCTTCTAATCATCGGGTAGTCCACTAACACTCCTATGCACTCTTCACCCAAACCCAGCTTCCAACCTAAAACCTGCCGCAGGAAAAGAAATGCGACTGAGCTTAAAAAGCCCAGTGAACAGATATGTAACCAAGCAAATGGATATACGAAACGTATATAAGTATAAGAGAAGGAAATCATAAGTTTTTGCGGAAAGGAATATCATCTGTCAAATGCATAAGAGAATAACTGAAAGAATATCATAAATCAAAGGGAAACGAAACATCATAGGAATATCAATGTAAGCATAATCATAAGAGAATAATGAGCACATATGAACAAAGAAGTGTCTAAACAAGGTACTTGAATAGACAAACGAATCATAAGAAAGCCACGAGCCGACCTACCGAGGTACTCGATAGATCTCCTACACATAATCACATATCCGTCAAATCATAAGTTGTACAAGGAGCTGCAGACTCCATTGTACCAGAAGTGAAAGGGGTACAAGGCACGTATAGCCAGTCACTAAGCCATAACATATCACATCATATCATATAAATCCTAGGATGCATCCATACGCTCCCTGAAACAGAATACATATACAAGTGCAAGACTATGCATATATATAACAGAATGGCCATAAATGCACATAATCTTATAATCATAACAGAAGGGAACGCCGGGGACTAATCACACCGCCCCAGATAGTGTCATGCCACCAGTGCCTCGATGACACGCCCATGGTACCTTCATGAGTAGAAAAAAGCTCGGGTATAAGAATCATACATATCAGAACAGAGCTATCCATAAACGAAGCAATCATAGCATATCAAGCATATCAACAGAATCCCATATCAATGAGATAGTAATAAGGTCATCATAACAGAATGGATAGCAAACAGAATCCCATCATAGGATAATATCAAACGAATCATATCATAGCAAATAAATCAAAGTCATAGGATCGAAAGTCATGAGAATAGAACCCTTAATGAAATAGGGTTGAATATCCGTACCTTAAACCGCAAATGCAAACACATCATAAAGATCGAAAGTTACTCCTTCCTCAGCGAATCTACACGAGTTAATGATCGGCTTATTATTAATAACCTATTTTAAATCAGATTACTCATTTTAGTCGGCTTTCTATTTTTTTAGTAATTTCCCATTTATAGCATCTTTCCAAAAATAGTAACTTATCATTTATAGTAAGTTCCCACATTAAGTAGTTTAACCATTTTAAGTAACTTTACCGTTTTAGTAACTTTAGGTTAATACTCATGATTAGCCCACTTTTAGGGTTACAAATGACAACTTTCATAACTTAGAGTTTAAACTGTAATTTACCAAAGTTTAGGGTTTATTATGACAATTTTCAAAGATTAGGGTTTAATGTGTCATCTATTAAAGCTTAGTGTTAAATGTGTAAACAACTCAAATAAATGACCACTTAAGGTTTCACCGATTTAACTACTTACTCTTATACACACTTTTACATACACGTATTTTATTATGCTTTTTAACCCCCACGACATACACATGCCTGCACCCTTACTCGATAAAACGAAATGAAACACACTCTGCTAGTACGCTCTTGAACTCAAAATAACATCAAGACATCCGTTTTTACTCATCACCAAATACACCTTTTCCTTTTAAACTTTTAGTTCGTAAAACTTGTTTATGACCATTTCAACTCATACATATAATTACACCTTTCGACAGTCACGAAAACGAGATTATACACATGCATACTAAACCGTCCATGCTTGACACCACAAACACACATTTACACGCTATTTTTTTTTTCATAAAATAACTAAGCAAAACATAACATGAATTTATGAAATACAAACTCTACTCACACAAGTATATAGTTCGACAATAAAAAAAAAACGAGACATACTTATATTAACGTGACAAGCATTCTACCATACTAAACCCATTTCAAATCAGTTCACACACTCACACTTATGCTATAACAAAAACCAAAACAATTCTTCACCTGTCCCTTTCTAAATTCGAAATCCTTTTGCTACGTAATAACCATGCATGCTCATAACTCTTATACTTCCATGTATATATTATATATGTTACAACCCGAAATCGACTCGACCTATGGTTTTCTAGTTTATTAGTCGTGGTTCCTTGTATATTTTAGAAGCCATTCGATACCCAAAAACCATCACGTATAGTTTCTCTTTTAAATTCGTATAAGAGTTAAATTGGACCAGTTCTGTGTCGACATCACGCACACCCGAATCAACAATTAAACATACGGATGGAAGCTCATCTTTAGTCGATTTTACACATGTTGGTTTCCATTTTTTTTATGTGAGTTAATCATATGATTTTATGTGGTTGCTTTATTAGGTTGTTTATAGCTACTAATGAAAATACAAGGTCATGATCAAAAAGAAAAGCGATAAGAGAAAATCTTGAACAAGGTTGTGACGTTAAATGTATCCTTGTAGTCGTGTTACCATGAGAAGAAAAGAAAATACACGATTGAATAACCACCAGGTCGTCACCACATAGAACAGAACCAAGGAAGCCCTCGTACCAGAACTAATCACCATGTTTACACCCTGTCGACACAGCAACAACATACCACGACCAAGCCACCAAGGAAGCATGATCAACACACCCTCCTCAGCACACCTTTTTGGTCGATCAGGATGAAGAAAGGAGCATGCAGCAACCGTCATTTTATGTAGGTTGTTTTAGGGTTTTACTTTTATTTTATTTTGTGTTGTGTATTTTAAAAGGAAGAGGGGATGATTCGGTATAATAGAAACGTGTGAAAGGATTGGAACAAAAAGGAAATTACCAATTTAGGTGGGATTTGGTCAATGACAAAACATGTGATATGGTTTAATAAAACGTGGAATGTTTAGCCGAAATTGTGGAGTGATGGAAGGAAACAAATCAATCATGCATGTAGTCAATATACGGGTCTTCATATGTTTGTAACATAAACATAAATTCGGCTAGGACCAAAATTCGAAAACGTGACATAGGTTTAAACGTGCATAAATTATTTTAGCCTAACATTTACTATTCGTAATGTTTATTTACTCAAATATTAACGCGTTAACTACTTAGGTTATAATCGGAACGAAATGTCTTGGATAATTTAACGTCTTAAATTTGAGGGGTATTTTGGGTACTTTACATATTCTAAATTTTCGGGTTTTACATAATGAATGAGGAATCGAAAAATATATATAGATTTACAATGGTGACGGCGTCACCTTTTGGGTCGTGACGCTGTCAGCTCGCTGTGTTTAGGGTTTTTGATTGTCTAGATCCACTCTTGACGCCGTCTGGTTGGTTTGGGTTCTGGGCCGTCTCTCTTTACTTTAATACGTGACGCTCTTGGTGTATAAATGTCTCAAAATTTTTCTGGCCCGTCAAGTGTAAAGTAACTATCCACCTCTTCATCAATGAGTGACGGCGTCACCTTTTGGTGCTCGACGCCGTCAGGTACTGTTTCCAGCTTGGATTCTTGACTTTGTCGTTTTCTTCACTTTTATGCTCCAAAAACGTCCAAAATGCTTCTTTTTCCAGAATTCCTCTCCAAAGTACCTAAATTGACAAAAGAAATGATTTGAGGCAATATTTGATAATATTATCACGACTTAGGGCTTAAATGACCCCTTAAAAGCGTAACACTTTTCGTCTCATCAGCTCCTCAGTTAAAACTTCAACATCAGTCATCTACTTTTTCACTTTCAAAGTACTAAAGAACTCCAGGCACCATTTCTTGTATATAGACTCTCTAATCTCCATAGCTTCCTTCCACACAAATGAATTCACAATCTCATCACTAAATATTACTCTCACCAAAAGCATGTTTTCAAGTGTTTTATCACAACCTAAATTTCTTATAACCCTCCAGTCCACTATCCTAGGAACGTCAATATCCCTATCAATTAACTTCATCAGCTTAGCATTAAACTCTTTTCTTTTTGTTTCTTGTGACTTCATTCTATTTTAAATTGGGATGATCCTTAGGTTCTTTTGCATCAATTGCTCTCTCCAAGGCTCCCCTAGTTCTATTAACAACAACCTGTAATATGAATAATCCAAAGAAACAAGATTATTAGATGTTAGTGTAACAAAATATGGCTCAATCTTTCTCTAAATCCAACCTGCAAACTCTCTGTTTGATTTCAGGCAAAAAGTGCGGCGTATTTGACTAAAAGTACGGCGTACTAGCTGGTTTAGAATAAGCAAGTACGACGGTTCAGATCTGAAAACCGGCGCACATCTAGTTTTGGGTGCGAAATATTTGATTCGAAAGCAACATGCCAACAAAACTATGTTTTAAACTTATTCCCTCAATTTTTCTTCTACTGATATCAACAAAATCCCTAAAATAAGTAGTTCGTATCTTATATTTTCTTAGGTTTAACATTCAAGCATCACTTTCATAATTTCTCAATCATATCATCATTAACATTTTAATTATTTCCTCTTAATCTCTCCAAGATCAAATAAGCATTTTCAAATTTTCATTTCTCGCAAAATAGTGATCAAGGCAAAACCTTAACCCTAATTTGATTTAACCTCAAGAAAAATTCTAATCCTAGTAACAAGAAAGCCCTAATGGTTCTAACATCCACCAACTAACACAATTATCAAAATATTATACGAAACATTAACCCTAAAATAATCTAAAAATTAAAATTGCAAGAAAAATTAAACAAAATGGATAAACATACCGAAGACATGATAATGTGGATTGGATTTTGTTTTCTTCAAAGATTTTTGGAATTTTTTCGTTCAAAGAGTAGCGGTTCTTTTAGTGTGTGTATAAAGTTTTGTTAATAATGAAAGATTTTTCAGTTATATATATAGTCCCGCTCAGAAGTGCGGCGTACTTGACTCCAAGTACGGCGTACTTGCTGCAATTTTTCCAACAGTTAACTATTTAAACTAACATGCATACGTAACGCTCAATCCACATATAATAAAACTTCATTATATTCATTCATTCATCTAAACAATCCTTAACTTTCCAGGATTACAATGTTTTGGTACGTTTTATTCAAATCATGAAAAACAACATAAAAATAAAAATAAAAAGAAATAAAACAAACTTAGGAGCGTATGTTGCTACTCCTATCCATCATCCATGTTCTCAAGCTCTGAAATAACCAAATGACATGATGTCACTCAGTTTGTATTCTCCTGACACTTTCCTTCCAGTTTTCTTTGTTCCATACCATCTTTCAAATGTATTTCCAAACGGGTCCACAATTTTCACATTAACGTGCCACTTCCTATCTCCTTTAACTTTTGTATATCCTCCCGAGTAATTCGGTGTCCAGACATTATTGGTTAAAGAAACTAGTAATGCTCCAAGAAATCCTACCAACTTCTTCCAAACACATACATCACAAAATGGATTCAAGTAGTCTTGCTCACCAAGAGCACGATCCAAAGCATCTTCACACTCCATATAGCTAGGATAAATAGATCCATAAAATGGATTCCCATTCTCATCTCTTCTTGGAGAATACTCATCATCCTCCTCATCACTATCACTTTTTTCTTCCTTCTTTTTCATAGGCACAATCTTGTAATGCCCTCCAAACACACTTATTCTATTATGCCTCATATCCATTATAGTTCCAAGAGTATACATGAAACTTCTCCCAACAACTAATGGTACATCTCTATCAATGGGTACATCAAAAAGTAGAAAATTGGCAAGAATGGTATTAGTACCGATTTGGCAAAGAACATTGAGCAAACGTCCCATGGTTTCCGCATTAGAGTGGTCTAGCAACTTAACCTTGTCAATCTTAGGACTTGCTTTTCCTCTTTCCAAAAGTTCATAGATACGGTATGGCATCATGTTTATGTTAGATCCGGTGTCTACTAAAGCATTGTAAGTAAGCTTTCCTTCCAAACGAATAGGTAGAATGAAACAACCCGGATCTCCTCCTTCTTTCACAACTTTATGCTCCCACTACAACAAAACCTAGCTATTAGGACCTTTCCATAGGACCCTTTTTACTTGTAGGTCCTAATAACAAAATTATTAGGACTAATATAATTTTTAAGTCCTTTTAGAATCAAACTAATAATACACTTCATAAATTGGTTCTATTAGAACATACTTTTAGGACCCTTGTTTGTTAAGTTCTTTTTATAATAGATCCTAATAGGACACTTCACTTGAATGTCCTATTACATCCAGTCTTATAGGACGCTTTTTGTTGGGGTTTCATTATGATAAAACCTAATAGGACACTCGGTATGAAGGTCCTATTACACGAAGTTTTATAGGAATTTTATTTGTTAAGGTTCTATTTTGAGAGAAACTAATAAGGCATATGATACACATGTCCTATTAAATTAAGTTTAATAGGACACTTGGTAATGATGTGGTCCTATTACATGTTACATTATCACGCTTTCAAATATTACACTAAACAAAGATCGAGAATCAAATAGTCATTATGGCCTGTGGAGGGCATTCCCACATGTTAGTTTAGGATAGGAAGACACATTGCACTCCCATTAAATAAAAAATGGATTTTAGAGATTCGGATATGCTTTAACCTAACATGGACAACATAAGAAAATTTGACCTATCAATATGTACAGGTGTCAAAGTTATCTTAGCCTGACTAACCCAACCCTAAAAAGGTGTATTCGAGTTGGGTTATACGGATTATACAAGCATTATTTGAGTTAATTGATTAACTTGAATTCTTATCAGTATGGGATTTCGGGTGAGAGTTTTAATCTTATTCGGCTTTCGGAAATAACCTGCTTAAAGGGGGGTTTTAAAATGTTTTCATATTTTCCTTGGTTTTGTACAAAAATTTCCAACATTTAGATATTTTAACGTTATAATAGGGCTTATCGGTTAACCCAAACCCGTTTAACCCATTTCCGACTACCCTGAACCATTATTAAGGGTCATGTATGGGTAATGAACTATTATCTCACATAGTCTTCACACATGTCTCAAATGAGACTTGAACTTACAACTGCTTGCTTGATGTGCAACTCACATACTCCTGGACTAAAGGCATTTAGTCTTTATTTTATGTTTACATTTATTTGACGGATTAGGTTGTAACGTGATTAACCCTATAATAACACATTTATATTTTGTGTAGGTTATTTTACACATAATATTGAGTAGCAACTAAGTTGTTTGATAAAGCTTGGCTTGGTTCGTAACCGTGTATGCATAAACATGTGCATATATTGATCCTAAATATATACAAGATATATACAACATCTTTATGCAAACACATGTACGGGTAAATGGTGAGAGATCCTTTTTCAAGTTGCTCGAAACTTAAAACTGGGTAATACTAATGGACTATTATACTTTTAATTAAAAATGGTGACAACATCTATTACTAAATCAATATTTTAAATATTGTTTAATCCCTAAACTTTTGTCATTGTTTGTTTCTAACACATATATATTTTTTTCTCGCAATGACTACAAGTTGAACCGTAAGTTTTGCATCAAGGGTCAAACCAAAATTACAATTTAGCAAGTATAAATATTTGCCGCTATAAACCGCCACTTTGCACGGGTATTGTACCAATTATTCATTGCTATAGTTTTTAACTTTTTATTCCCTCCCACCCAAAATTTTGTTTCCCGCTAGATCTCTCCCACTTTTTGACTCCCTCCAAAACTAGGATCCACCCATGTCATCATCTCCATAACCGTCACTTCTCCTTTTATAAAATACCCATATATCACACTTAATTGTTACCCATTCTTATGCAACTGCCGATACCTTTTTATGAACCTTTTTATCTCAGATCTAAATCGAATGAAAGGGGTAATGATTTTTATTGCAATAACCTACATTATAAAGGTAATGAATTTTCGTATACTTACATATAAAGTTGATTACGTGGGTTGTTAAAACAAAAAGAAAAGAGCCCCACTATGAATAACAATTGAGATTATATAATACTTTTGATTTTTTTTCATTTTTTTCATTTATTTATTATTTATTTTTTTTATTTTTATGTTCATTTTTTTGCGACTATTGATTTGCATTGTGGCTATTGCGGTTTTGCTTTCAAGATGGTTTGGCTTTTGATTTGGGGTTTTTCAGTTGTTGCCTGTTCGAGCCCACTTTTGCTTCTATTTTTTTCCATCGAAAATTCACTATTCTGTATATTGTTGATATACATAGAAAATTCACCTATTTTTTATATTGTTGCTTCTATTTTTCTTGCGTATGCATTTTTGGTGTTGGGATCCACTTGGGTAAGGCATGTTTCACAAGAACTAATTGGTGTTTTTTTATGGTATATCTTATTTATATGAGAAAACAATTCGTGTTGTTTGGATTTATCTTTTACAGAAGAACATCTAGACTGCGGTTGTAGTTATGAGAATTGGCAAGGTTACATTAGCTTTTGCAATGACATTTGGCTTCTTTTTCATCTTTGACCGTACTCTTTCTTATATGATTTGGTGAGTGATTTTTACACATATCATTAAGTTTAATTGAATACATTTTACCTTTAATTTATGTGTGAAGACTTGGATTTTATACCAAGTTGTTTTTTCATAGTGGAAACATATCTTATTATGAAATTATGATAAATACGTGTATGATAAATTGAGATTTCTTGTTTGTCTTGTCGTTTGATTGTATCGAACTACAAAAGGAGTTAGTTGGTAAGTCTATCAAACATTGTATAGTTGTCAAGAAATTCAGGAATATTTCCTCACAAGGTGTTGCATATTTAGTTATTTATAGTTTATATTCATGGATTTCTTTGCAAGAGGTAGGTATCCTGTAGGCCTAAAATGGTATAATTTTTACCAGGTATTAGAAAAAAATGATGTTATATTGTGTAAAGGAATTCTTAAAGTATATGTGTAACTATTTGTTTTTCTTCATGTTTAGGTAAAAATGATGTTTTATTTCATGTTTAGGTGATATTTGTATCTTTAGAATTAACATCTTCAGGTGAGAATGTGATGAGACTATACAATTTGGCTGATAATATTGGCGCGCCTAGCTACAAAAGTAATCGATGGTAATGTCCTATCATTTTGGTAAGGTAATTATTTTGGTAAACATGATATTGTCTATGAAACAACGATTTTACCAACACTCTTTACTTATACTAGTATATGTATTTTTGACCATAGGTGGATTCAGATCATAAGGCAAGGATATCTTCAAAGACATTCACTTGGCAAACTATGATAATTTTCTTATTTCATAGGAATTTTTGTACACTGACTTAGCTTATTATTCTTTCTGAATTCATGTACAATTATTAGATCATTTCTTTTGAAAGATAATTGTAGGATATCTATTAAGTCACAAACATCATAGCACACTTAGTTTGGATCGTTAGTTTAGTTAGAGAGAGAAAGAGTTGGGAGCCTTTTCTAGAGAGAGAAAGTGAAAGAACTTGTGATGTATTAGATTGAAAGGTCCAACCCTCACCCTTGCAAGGTGAGGGGTATTTATAGTTACATGGAAATAAAATGCCTCTACTAAGCTATGGATCGAGCTGACAGTGGCTAAAGACCCGACCCGACTCCACAAATACTAACTAATACTAACAACGTACATACTAATATGATAAAATCTATGAGCTACATGATGCTAAGCAATACTCGGGGTGACCGAATCTTTTATAAGAAAAACGTATTCCTAATAATCTCCCCCTAAGGGAGGTCACCCCGGAAGTTAAACATTAAATTCAAGCATCTAAATTCTTTGTCGATATCTTTGTAGCTCGCAGTTGTTGATTCTTCATTGTCATGAACTTTGTGCTTTCAGCAGCGGACTCTAGATGACTTGTTCAATATGTAGGATGATCTTTGACATTACTTTAAGTTCATCATCCAAATGAGTATCTTCAAGTCTTCTTTGAGTTGAAATGTCTCTATGTGATCTGACTATCTTTGTGTTGGCATGCTCACACTTTTCTGGATTATGATCTTCTAAATCAGAGTTGTGGAAGCATAGTTGAAGCCCATTCTATGATCATGATTTCGTTGACTTTGATGTTGAAGTGTGAGCATGAGGTGATGATTCGGCATCTTTTCTGCAATCAGCAACAACCGCCAAAAGTTCCTGCGTAAGACAGTTAGCAATAAAACGTCCGGTACTTACAGGTTCAGAATTAGAGATTGTCAACAGCATAGTGTGAAGATTCCTTCTAATCCTTACCAAGGCTGTTCCCAAACCGGATACCCCCGAGAGGGCTTACNGTTAGCAATAAAACGTCCGGTACTTACAGGTTCGGAATTAGAGATTGTCAACAGCATAGTGTGAAGATTCCTTCTAATCCTTACCAAGGATGTTCCCAAACCGGATACCCCCGAGAGGGCTTACAAGATCTACCTGAGTAGATGAACGACTGGGTGAGTCGCTGGAGATCACCCCACGACTGTAGACCGTTTTGAAACCGCCACGATCACTAAGCGTAATCCACGAGAGATTACCCAAGTGACCTACTTTCAGGGCTGTTTGATGTTGACCCTGGCAGGAATTTCCACTCAATCACTGGGAATTACATACGTGATGAGGCGAAAAGTGTACCGCTTTTCGGGGGTCATTTAAGCCCTAAATCGTATTTATTTGATCAAATATCGCCCTAAATTGTTCCTTTTGTCATTTTAGGTACTTTGGAGAGAAATTCTGGAAAAGGAAGCATTTTGGACATTTTCGGAGCATAAAAGTGAAGAATTCGACAAAGTGTCAAAAATCTGCTGGAACAGTACCTTGACAGCGTGAAGACCATGCTTGACGGCGTCAAGCCTTGACGGGCCAGAACACAATTTTAGAGTTTAAAGGGGGACGGCGTCAAGAAGGCTATCAAGAAACCCTAACCACGGCGAGGTGACGGCGTCAAGTCCATAACATGACGCCGTCAGATCTGTTTTTCTATATATATATTCGCATAATTTTTAGTCATTAGTGTGGAACTTTTTAGAGAGAAACCCTAGACGATTTTTGCAGCTTTTTAAGGGTTTTATTCCCTTGGATCTCTCATGTTACATTGAAGATAAGTAATCAATTAATCATTCAATATGTCTATGTGTTGTTTGTTTCTATCTTGTTCTTGTCTTCTGTTTAACATGCTAGGCTAGATTTTCTTTGTGTTTGCTTAGATCTAATGAAACCTAACTATTGATTATTGATTGAATGGTGTGTTATTAATTGTATTGGATGGGTGATTATCGATGTTATACTTAAGAAAACTGGCAGACTTCCAGTTGGTAACATGCTTGAACGTCTTAAGGAACATGAACCAAAGTGTACTAAGGTTATTTTGATTGTATTTAATGCATGACTGAATTCTAGTGATCCCATGTTAGGAGCTTCTTAGCCGGCTTGACATAGGAGTGAAGTAGGATCTCATAGAGTTAGGGGAAGTCCGTACACACCCCTACGAATGGTATTAAGGAATACAATCCGTCATCCACGCAATTAATACACACTAATCAATTGGTAAAAGATAGTTAGGGATAAGGAAATCTAAGTAAACACACTTCTCCCCATATTAGTTTTCACAACTATTTACTTTCTTGTTATTTTATTTTATTTGCATTAGCAGTTATTTGGGTTAGTTGACTAGCAACTAATTCCGCCCACTCTTTCAAACCCGAGATTTTTACTTGCTTTCGTTAAAATATAAAAAATACAAAAAGAGTCTTCCCTCACCCCTAGACCTATTAGAGTAGCTTTTCAATTCTAACGACACTATTTCCTGAGAGAACGATCAATCCCCCGGTACTTGCCACTACACTATACTACATCGGTCAGGTACACTGCCTGGTGGGGATTGCAAGCTTCTCAAGATCCCTTGAGAGGTAAAACCCTAGTGCGTGGTCGCAATCCCGCGCATCAAAGTTTTTGGCGCCGCTGCCGGGGAATAGTTATTGCTTAGGTTGAAAATTTTATTTTTATTGGGTCTACTCATTAGATTCCTATCTAGTGATATTTTTATTTTCTTTTTATTAGCTTTCTTGTAGTCTATCTTTTTCCTTGTGCCCTTTGTTTGTAAAACCATTTTTCATTTGTCACTGTGGCGGATGAAATTCCATTTAGATCTTTGACAATAAAGGAACAATTATATTTCACCAATAGATTTGCTTCCTACCATGAATTTTTGCGAACTCTTAGTGACATCCGTGAAGAGTTGGGGGTAAAGTTAGATGGGTTTGATGAATTCTGTGCATGTGTGATTTCTATTAGACACTCATTATTAGGATCAATTCCTTTTAGTGAGACCTGTTGGATAAATTTTGAGGAAAGCTCCCTAACCATGGCCGATAAGTACGACGAATTGATGGATTTGTATGAGCAAGATGACCTAGTTTCTAAGAACATGAACTTAGAATCAAACCAAGATTCTGAGATGGTTAGAGTTGAGCCACCTAAGTGCATGTCATGGTTAGGCCCTACCATAATACAAGATGAACACATAGGTGACATTGGTGTGATGGAGGATTTAGCCGAACATGAGCATATTGATAAAAAAGACCTAGGTTTTATGATCGATGACGATGAATATCAAGAAACGGATGATGAATCTTTTGGGCAATTTGAATATAGCAGTCATGATCCTTATGATTCGGATATAGAAGTTGAGATGCCTAGAGAAGCACTTGAGATACTTGGGAAAATGTTAGGGTTAGGTTCTACTAAAACACATGATGAGAATATAGGTGATATTGACACGAGGAGTGACGAGGTAAATAACCCAAGCCCACCAAGTACCCCACAAGTCCTACCATCATTGGAGGCACACACACCACCCGTGATCTATCCGGAAGAAGTAGAAGAGACTATAGGAACCCCAATAGAGGTTGAACCCTTGGACCAAACACAACTAGAAGAAATAGGTTTGAATACTTGTAGTGATTACCTTTCTTTTAGTTCTATGGAAGTTCCTAGTTTTGATGAACCGAGGCCTCAACCAAAACCGTTACCTAATCTTCCATCCTTGGATGAAAATTTAGGAATTGAAATAGGTCCCGATGCATCCATCAAACCATATAGTATGGGTAGTTTTACGATGAAGGTAGTAGACTCTAAACCATGTGGATTGGAAGCCAATATAGGAGTGAACCATAACCTTACATACTTATATCACCCATTCATGATTGATCACAAGAAACATTATGGGTTTAAACCGGGTTTATTAGGTCAAGATGGATTCCCAACTAGGAGTCTCTCAAAGTTGATAGAAGATGATTCCTTTTTAGGAGGAAACTTTAACTCACCCATTGACCAAAGTGAACTAGGTAAGGTTTTGATGAAAGGAGCACACCCCTTTGAGCATATAATTCATCCACCACTCTTTCCTCACGAGGCATACTTCCACCGAGATGGTGTGTATCGCTACTATCACCCGCACTTAATCCTAAGTGTAGGGAAAACCTCCCTTATTTTCGTTAAATAAGAGTAGAGTCAAGCTCGTGACTCAAACAAAAACAAGCGCTTCTTGGGAGGCAACCCAAGCTTTATTTGTTTTGTGTGTTTGTTTATTTGATTTTATTTGCTTCCGTATGTATGTTTTATTTTTATTGTTATTGATTCATGCTTCAAACTAAATTGTGAAAATGCTTTATTTTGTTTTTAACTTCGTCTTAACTACATATAAAGGTATTTTGCAAAAGATAAGTGTAAGGGAAATCTAAATCGGTTTATAAGAACAAATGAACATGAATCATAACAATATTAAATTGACATACATATTAGTAGTTGTTTGAGTCAAATGCTTGTATCGAGTCACAATGATATTTTGCAGGATTTCCAGGAAGTAAGGATTGAGTTTTTCCAGAAATTTTCCGGAAACTTAACATAAGAAATCTGTCAGATCACTTCTGACGGCGTCAAGCTCCAGGCTGACGCCGTCAAGTTCAGTTTTCTGGAATATTAATTTTTTTTGAAAGTTTTATTTTTCTTCCGGAATCATAAAGTGCTTTATAAAATCTCTAACTTATAAACTCCAGGAATCTGCAAAATATTCATTCCACAAGCATTATATCCTTATACAGATTTATCCCACCGATGTTATACCGGTTTCGTGTTTGTTTTCTCAGGTTTAACAGGTTATTTTGGACAAGAAGATGATTTATATTTCGGAAGGGAAGCTTTGAGTGTTCATTTTCTTGGAAGAAGATCTAACCATGTTACCCCTTTATCTACCGAGCGAATCAGGGGAGTATTTGATTTCATTCTTTTACCTTATTTACTTTTACATCTTATTAATTGAACATTGGGGACAATGTTCATCTTAAGTGTAAGGGGGGGGGGGGTAAATTACGATACCTTAGAGAATGCAATTACGCTTGATTTTTGTTTGAGACCTTTCTTTTAGTTCTATGGAAGTTCCTAGTTTTGATGAACCGAGGCCTCAACCAAAACCGTTACCTAATCTTCCATCCTTGGATGAAAATTTAGGAATTGAAATAGGTCCCGATCCATCCATCAAACCATATAGTATGGGTAGTTTTACGATGAAGGTAGTAGACTCTAAACCATGTGGAGTGGAAGCCAATATAGGAGTGAACCATAACCTTACATACTTATATCACCCATTCATGATTGATCACAAGAAACATTATGGGTTTAAACCGGGTTTATTAGGTCAAGATGGATTCCCAACTAGGAGTCTCTCAAAGTTGATAGAAGATGATCCCTTTTTAGGAGGAAACTTTAAATCACCCATTGACCAAAGTGAACTAGGTAAGGTTTTGATGAAAGGAGCACACCCTTTTGAGCATATAATTCATCCACCACTCTTTCCTCACGAGGCATACTTCCACCGAGATGGTGTGTATCGCTACTATCACCCGCACTTAATCCTAAGTGTAGGGAAAACCTCCCTTATTTCCGTTAAATAAGAGTAGAGTCAAGCTCGTGACTCAAACAAAAACAAGCGCTTCTTGGGAGGCAACCCAAGCTTTATTTGTTTTGTGTGTTTGTTTATTTGATTTTATTTGCTTCCGTATGTATGTTTTATTTTTATTGTTATTGATTCATGCTTCAAACTAAATTGTGAAAATACTTTATTTTGTTTTTAACTTCATCTTAACTACATATAAAGGTATTTTGCAAAAGATAAGTGTAAGGGAAATCTAAATCGGTTTATAAGAACAAATGAACATGAATCATAACAATATTAAATTGACATACATATTAGTAGTTGTTTGAGTCAAATGCTTGTATCGAGTCATAATGATATTTTGCAGGATTTCCAGGAAGTAAGGATTGAGTTTTTCCAGAAATTTTCCGGAAACTTAACATAAGAAATCTGTCAGATCACTTCTGACGGCGTCAAGCTCCAGGCTGACGCCATCAAGTTCGGTTTTCTGGAATATTAATTTTTTTTGAAAGTTTTATTTTTCTTCCGGAATCATAAAGTGCTTTATAAAATCT
The DNA here is from genome assembly GCA_014162995.1 of Artemisia annua. Classification (NCBI taxonomy): domain Eukaryota; kingdom Viridiplantae; phylum Streptophyta; class Magnoliopsida; order Asterales; family Asteraceae; genus Artemisia; species Artemisia annua. Next base: position 143,975 of record LBNU01017714.1, read on the forward strand.
CTAACTTATAAACTCCAGGAATCTGCAAAATATTCATTCCACAAGCATTATATCCTTATACAGATTTATCCCACCGATGTTATATCGGTTTCGTGTTTGTTTTCTCAGGTTTAACAGGTTATTTTGGACAAGAAGATGATTTATATTTCGGAAGGGAAGCTTTGAGTGTTCATTTTCTTGGAAGAAGATCTAACCATGTTACCCCTTTATCTACCGAGCGAATCAGGGGAGTATTTGATTTCATTCTTTTACCTTATTTACTTTTAAATCTTATTAATTGAACATCGGGGACAATGTTCATCTTAAGTGTAAGGGGGGGTAAATTACGATACCTTAGAGAATGCAATTACGCTTGATTTTTGTTTG
>LBNU01017715.1:15215-63293 GCA_014162995.1 Artemisia annua
AATTGTTAAGGAATACACCCGTCATCCACACAAGTAATACATACACCAATTAACCGGTAAAAGATAGTTAGGGAGTAAGGAAGTCTAAGTAAACACATTTGTCTCTATATAAGTTTTCACAACCTTTTAATTTCCTGTTATTTTATTTTATTGCAATTGTAGTTTTTTGGGTTAGTTGACTAGCAACTAATTTCGCCCACTCCTCCAAAACCCGAGATTTTACTTGCTTTCAAAAAATATAAAAAATACAAAAATAATCTTCCTTCACCTTTAGACCTATTAGAGTAGTTTTTTCTATCCTAACGAACACTATTCCCTGTGAGAGAACGATCAATCCCCCGTACTTACCACTACACTATACTACACTGACCAGGTTCACTGCCTGGTGGGATTGCAAGCTTCTCAAGATCCCTTGATAGGTAAAACCTGTTGCGTGGTCGCAATCCTACGCACATCACTCGAATTAGAGAAAAATACAAAAAACTAGAATAAAGAAAATAAAGATAGTTATGTGATAAAGAATCAAGACTTTGACCGCACCCAAACGCGGGGATAAACGTAATATGAAATAAGAGTGATTTTTTCTTCGTTGGCAAATGTCAAGACTAATAACAATGCGTGACAGAGCGTCTGACTGGTGGAGGCGGCATTTCCGGTAGCATTTTCTTTGGAACTCAGTTACGAATCTACGGCTGCTGACGGTGTCAGTTAACTCTAAGCGGTTTGAGAAATATAAGCAAAACAGCGAGCGAATGTTGTTTTCTGAACCTGACAAATTGTTACGGCGCATGAGCGATTCCGGTTTAGGAATTATGGCCGAAATAGTGATCGACTAGGGTTAATCCGAAAATCGATATTATTTTTTTAGGGAATGGATAAATGAAAATGGCTAGGGTTTGACGGGGTGGCGTGAGACGTTGGCTCAAGGTTGCCGACAAGTTCTTAAGATAAGACATGCTATGATAATATGTTAGGTAGTGTCAACCTCGTACGTTGTGATTATTATTCAATCACTTTATTTAGAGATTACGCATGAGGAAACTCTAACGGACCCTAAGCCCACAAACGGGCTTGGGCCCACTAACATAATACTAAACGGCATGTAAAACCCATGGGCATTATTTATTATTGATGCGGTATTTATAGAACACAAATACATAAACCCTAAACCCAAATGACTATAAAGCCTACAAACGGGCTTACCAACTAATCTAAGATACCTCTAATACCCCTTTGAGAGGTTGGTGTGACCACTTGAGTGTTGTTTACAATGGATTCGAACTAGATACCACCGTCAGGATAGAAGAAGAGCTCTTTTCTTGATTCTAGAATTAACAAGTCAAGCTTCAGCATTCATGATTTGGTTTACGAATCACCAACATGATGGACTTGCGAACCATTGCATTCATGATTTGATTCACCAACATCCTTGTCTCAAGCCTCGACATATAAATTTAAGAAAGCATGATATATGACCATCTGTAATCTAACAACTACGACTCCAACTTGACATGGACTGCTACTTGTTGAAGAATAAAGAACTGATTTGTGTGTTTAGATTAGTAAATTACATATGTTACAAACGTTGAAAATGTTACGATTTCAAGATCTTCTGAGTGTTTTAACGACTTCTATGGAGGTGATTGGTTTGTAGTAAGAAATTACTATATACGGCAATGGTTAGTTTGGACAATAGGCAAATGGGATAGGAGGTATAAGTGTATGGTTGTTTGAAAATTTGCACGGTAACCCAAGTGGAAGAATTAAAATCCATCATCAAACTAGATACTTCCAGTATGGGCAACTGGCCAGTATCATATTCAGCGCTGTCAACAGTCAAATGAGTAATCAGTTCGTACTGCAAGGTTCTTTCTGCAAGGTTCTTTCATGGACATCAAGATTAACAACTTCGAAATCCCATCAGCATCCCTTAGCGTTCCGACACCCTGAGTGTAATCTTCTGGTGTTTTATGACCCGGTACTTGTCTCCATTGGAATAAAATACATGGGGCACAAACTGGGCATTACTCTACTCCAACGGATGATAACAGGTTTAGTAATCTCCATTTTTGCAATGCTAGCATCCGGAATTCTATAATTCATTAGGCTCAGGATTGTGAAAAGGAACAATTACTATGATTTAGAACATATTCCCATGTCGGTATTATGGCAGGTCCCACAGTATTTCTTGATTGGTTGTGCTGACGTGTTCACGATGGTAGGACAAATTGAGTTTTTTTTTACGATCAAGCACCAGATTGTATGAGGAGTTTGTGTTCTGATTTAGCGCTCATAACTTATTCCTTAGGAAATTACTTGAGCTCATTGATGTTGACAATTGTAATGGCCATTGTTACTAAGGGAGGTAAACCGGGGTGGATACCAGATAATCTGAATCGTGGACAATTGCAGAACTTCTTCTGGCTTTTAACATTTATACTGTGCTAAATCTGGGAGCTTTTCTTTTGGTGGCTAAGTGGTACACTTACAAGAAGACTGTCGGACTCGTTGTTTGGTCTATGCATTTTGTTTGGTTTGGTGTCATTACCAAATATGATGTTTGGTTAGCTAAATTTGGATATCAAAACTTATATAGTGATCTCTTTGTATGATGGAAAAATCACAAAAATGTGTGAGGATGATAACCATTATTCATTGATAGATTAACTATAAACAATTAAAATGCTATCTAAACTAAAATATATTTACAGACTTAGAAAAGCGTAGAAATTTAAGAAATTAAAACTTACATGAATACTTGTAACAAAACCGAAAACATTTTGATTTGCTCTTGAATATTTGAATCCGAGTTGGAATGCAGTGGAAAGATGCACATTCGCTTATCTATCACTTTATGAAGCCAAGCTGAAACATTTCACAGGGAAAGATGGTGATGATAGACCTTATACATGAGTAAACTTTTTATGCTTTGAATATCACAAAGATTATCATTTAAAAACAATTTTCTACATCTAAATTTCTTATCAATAGCATGATCATCAATTTGTGTTAACCACGGACTTTGAGTGTGCTATATTGAACATTAAGATACAAAAGGATATTTATTATCTATTACTATATAACATAAAGCTAGCTTGATTAAGTGAAAGGATCAAAATTCATGTAGAAGGTGTATCAAAAGAACAAGAACGAAAGGAATGTTAAATAAGAAGAGTTGCTTCTAAACATAAGAATCTCGATCAATATATATTCATAAGTTTGACAACAAGTCACAAAATAGTTATAAACAAAACTCACAAGTCAACCTAAACACATACCGCTAGGCAAAATAAAGTAAAAACATACCGAAGGGTTGTCTTTATATATTCTTTCTTTCCTTGCTCTTCTCATAATGATGTTGATTCTTCTTCTTTGATCTCAACATCCCTTCTGTGTCTCCTTAAAAGGAAAATCCCAGATGGAGTGATTTGATAGCAATTTGTCATGTATATCACTGATAAGCACTCACAGCCATAACCCACAGCTAGTAATCCTTTATCACCAAGTTTTACACATCTATGAACATGAACTATCTTCAAATTCTGACAATACAATCCAATCGTATTCCAACCAGAAATCGCAATCTTGTAACAATATGATAAATTCCATTCTTGCAACAGTGGGCAACCTTTTGCTATTTTCAAGATAGTTGCATCATCAACAAGGTCGCCACACATCTTGAGGTCAAGGATTTTAAGTTTTGAACCAACTCCTAAACCGATTTCCCTAATATAAGAAGAGAAACTAAAATACTTGAGGGCACCTCCACTTACAAAATCAAAAACACCCCTAGAATCAAATGAACAAAGTTTATCTTCTAAGCTAGCCAAAGTATGAGAAACCCCTTGGAAGCTTAGCGTTGTAAGTTGACGACGGTTTTGGTAGAGACACCTAATTCCACAGTCAGTTACTCTAGAGCATCCATTAAGATGTACTAGTTTTAAAGATTTACAAGATTCTGCTAATATTTGCAATCCGTGATTGGTAATAGAGCTGCATTTGTTAAGATTGACAGCAGACAAAAACGGACAACCTGAAGCAACATAGGAAAGTCGTATATCGGTTACCCTAGAACAATAAGAAAGGTTAAGAGATTGCAATGTAGAGCCATATAGTAACAAATTCGCTAAACCTGAATCTGAAAGACCTCTACAACGGATCAAAGACAACGACTCTAAGTTCTTAAAGCGGTTAAGCATGTTAAGAACAAGGGAATTAGTAGCATGAAAATTTATGAGAGAACAAACTCTTAAGTGTTTACGACTTGAACTTTGAATGTCAAGGAAATTATGACATGTAAGGCCAAAGGAGTCTCGATCATGTTTGGTTTCTAATTTTTCGTATATTAGAAGCAAACAATCATCAGGATAATTATCAGGATGATATGTAGTACGAAGGCACTTATTTTGATTTTTTAGACCTGAATCCATTTACGTATCTCTAATATAAACCTTAGTAACATAACCAATAATTAATGATGTATTTGTCTATGAATCTACCTATATTATAAGTAGAGAGCTTTTTTTACTGTAGGCTATCTAGAAAATGACAGGTAGACTATCTAAAAAATGACACGTAGGTAGCAAGTGATGTCTTAGAAAAAGACACATAATACTTGCACACTATATTCTACAAGTTGTAAATCACACACAAATTATACCCCACGTCTCACCCTTCTCTCGGTCATTTATTTACAATCGTTTCTCTCTTACTTTTTGTTATGAATTTGTATATCTACATTTTCTCACATGCTTTCCTTTTCTAAATTGCAGGTACATGTGCTCGTGAATTACAAGACCACACCATTTATGGATTTCTTCATTTCCTCGACATTTAATGATATGATAATCTACCGTCTTAGATCTTTAGCTTTCCACGCTTTTGCTCATGTGGTCATCAACATTCAACAACATCATCTTGTTCTTTTTTATAGTTATGGTGATACATTTTGATGAAAATAGATGACGATAATCCTTGCCTAGAAGGAACCCACAGATTTAGCAAATAAGGGTGTCTCTTCATCCACTAGACATTTATACAAAATTGAAAGGTAACTATATTATATATATTTCATCTGTTATCCTCATATAATTGTGATAAGGCTTTTTTATATTGTTTTTAATTATATATTCATGAATTTGTTTTCAAAGAATATGGAGTTATAATGGTGTATACTTTAACTATAATAAACAATAGGTCTAACAAAAAAATGTGTTTTGATGATAACGTCAAACCGAGAAGCTTCTGAATAATTGATTTAGATCTAACAAAAAAAATAATGAATATGTTTTTACAATCGATGCAGGTTATGTGAAGTACAGTGATGAAGAACACAAGATGGAAGCAATAAAAGTCATAGAGATACGAAGAAGACAAGTATATATATATATATATATATATATATATATATATATATATATATATATATATATATATATATATATATATATATATATATATATATATATATATATAGCTTTGAAAAAAGTAGTCATTCAGGTGGGAGTGGGTGTAGTGTAGTTGTACATGAACATGTAAGGTGAGAGGGGTGAAGATGTTTGTCAATCAAATTCTATTTATAATTCTTGCAAAAATTCGTTTTGGTTTGCTATAAAGAAAAAAAAACATGGCCTCACTTGATCAAGTCTAATGGGATATGGTCATATGGCCATAGATATGCAGGGTGTGGGGGTATGATAGACATGATGGACAAAAATATACACCAACACGTTTTGACCTACTCTCCTGTTTTTACCAAACTCAGCCTTTATCTCTGTATAGGTACAATGTACTATCAACAGTCAATTTTTGTATATTATCCTATATAACATTTACAAGGATTGTGTAAGCCCAACACTTTTGCACCCACAACTCGGTTTGGCCCAATAGCTATATTCCCCCATCTCTACCCGACCCGTCCACTATTCACTATCACTCACATAGCGAGTGTTAGAGTTGGATCCAGAAGGATCTTCTCCGATGCATGATCCATCGGTTTTCTGGCCATTCACCGATCCGAGCAAAATGGGTAATTTTGTTGCTACAGTCGTCTGTGAGGGGGTATACAATAGAATCTACAGTGAAATAATTTTTTATTCGGTTTGTGGATGTGGATTCGCCATTTGTTACCCTTTACAGTAACACCCTTTTTCTTAGCCACATGATTTACTTTTGGTTGATATATCTTGCCTTAGAGTAGGTAGATCAATTATTTCTGGTAAAAACGAGTCTCAGCAAACGTGTTGGAAGATTTCATAGTAGGTGTGGATTTTTTTGCTTTTTTTTTGGGTGTTTCTCTGTTTTTTTGATGTTCTTTTTGTGTGATTGCTAGATGTTACTATGTACAGTTTCCCCCTTTATTCTAGCCACATATTTTTTTTGGGTTGCTTTATATAGTTTTAGATTTGGTAGGTGAATTATTGTTGAATCAAAAGAGGTGAACCAGCTTTGTTGTGTGAAGAATCTGCGATTAACAATTGATCTTAGGTCTGAAATGTTTGTTGCTTAACTTTGGGTTTTTTTTTTTTTTTTTTTCTAGTAATTGTCTCACCTTCAGTTGGGCCCTTTGATTCATGCAATTATGATTATTATTAACGTTTCTGTGTATGCGACTAGGTTAAGGTTATTTTTTTATCTTCATCTGTTGTGTGTAACGAAATAGAGATTGTTGCTAGGTGTGGATTTTTTTCTCATATTGTTGTTTTGATACTGTTTTCTCTTTTTCGCCAACCTAAATTAGGGTTTCTGATTTAGGGTAGATGATTTGGCTACTTATGTTTTCATTTGTTATATGTTGGGTATTTTCGCAATTAGAAGATGGTTATAGTTTTGGGTTTTAGTTGTTTTAATTATTTGCCTTATTCACCTTTACATGCTGCTGTAAATTAGGGATGACGCTTCCATGTTCACCTGTTAGCTGATTATTTTTTACTATGTATATGATACTTACATGAAATAATAGTTAGGGTTAATTCATGTCTTTTGGTTTGTTTTGTTCGTAGTTGCTGATGGAAAAGTGCAGATGGTATTGTGCCATTTGTCGTTGTGTTAGTTGCAATAGTGCATTGTTAATCAGTTTTTGGGAAATGAGAAGCTTGCTTCATTAATGGTAGCTTCGTTGATGCTTTTGAACCAAGTATCATTGGTGATACATGTTCCTAGGTTTGAACAGACCAGGAACTTTGATTGGTTATATGCTACTGAAATTGTTCTATGTGTCAGAACAACCATATATTGGCTGGGCGTTTATACAAACGCAGCCATCGCAGTTATCCGGCTTTGAAATTCAACAATTAATGTGTTTGGATCGGTTTAGGTCTTGGGTGTTTGCACTAACGTAGCCACAGCGATTCCGTTTGGTTGTAGGTTATATTACTGAAATTGTTCAAGGTATGAGAGAGGCCGTATCTTGGCGGGGCGTTTACATTAACGCAGCCAGGGTGCAGGATTACTCCCCTTTACCCAAAAAAAAAGTGGTTATTCATGGATTATATAAGTAACATTATTTTTAAGAAAGTTTAAATGGTTGTGATGATTGTTGTAATTTTGGCGAGATGTTCCGAACCTAGCTTCGTGAGGCAATGACCGGATGACATAGCATTTATTGCTGCTATGCAACCGGATTTCTTTGCAGCCGAAGCGGAATTCGGATACTTCTATGACCTAACCAACATATACAAATCTGAGCCTAATTTTTTTAAAAACCTAAAGAAGATCCGGATGCCTTGGGTAATTCTTTGATTTCAAGAAGTGTGAGGAAAGAATTTTTCAACCACAATCCTGAAATTGCAAGTAAGTTTTGTTTGTTAATTTTTCCAGCTTGGTGAATTAATTTTGAGAAAACAATTCTGGATTATGATTGTGGCTACAATTCATATTTTTCATAATATGGAAAAGAAAGAAAACTGGATTACTCATCTAACATATCCATGTGGTTATTTTGTTTTTCCTAAAATGATGTATATAGCTGTTAATTTTTTCTTTTTAAGAGTAATTAGGAGTTGGTTGTAATTTCAGGGCTTTGCTGGAATTAGGGGTAGGTTAGAATACAATTTTTTTTTTGCGATTGCTTTGCTATGTGCATCTGATGTGGTATGCATTCATTGCGCTTCTGTTACTGATGTTATTGTTTTACTGTATTGCTGATTAAGGGGGCATTAGGAATTGCTTATAAAAGTAGCTTATCTGTGATTTTGTGAAATTAAGCTTCCGAAAGAATGTTTGTATTTCCTATTTATTTGATAAAATTATGTGCTCATTGGATGCTGTTTATGAGGTTATTAGTTTAGGCTTATTGATTTTATTAAACCATAAGCTTGGTAAGGTTTTATTAGTTTAGGCTTAGTTGATGTTCTTTGCTTTTCTAATATTATACTCTTTGTGATTGATGGGGTATTTCGATATGCTTACTTCATTTTGATAAAGAAGATAAGCTACGTATTTGGTTGTGTGTGGGTTATTTGAGCATTGTTGAATGACAAGGTTGGTAATTGGATATTCCGAATTACTGATATTATAACTTTGATAAGAATAAGTAGGTTTGATAAAAATAGTAGAAATAAAAAGTTCTTTGATTAGGAAACTGAGTTTTGGTATGTTGCTTTGAATGGCTGAAAGAAAATGCTAATGATTGTGTACATGTAGTGGTCGTGATTTGTAACTAAAGAGAAAAAAGGATTACTTTTGGTAATTTTAAATATTGATGATAAATATTACAGTGATTAATCGGTATGTACTCTTTTTTCATGTAGTATAAACCAGAAACTTATTTGGTGGCAATTAGCACTCGGTCTAAATTTGAAGATTTATTTCATTTTCTCCAATATGAATCTATCATAAAGAGTGGCAACTAACAACAAACTGTTAATTTCAGGCAAAAAAGGTTGCATAAAGGTCTGCCCGTGTTGTTCTTTGTAACACTTGATGGGGAAATCATGGCCGATGTGGCTGAAGGCGATGCATGAGCTATCGATCATGCACTTTTTGCGTACTTTTTGCTGCTCGCACAGCCTTTGATGAGGTCCCACGGCCTAGAATGATTGCATATGTAAAATTACATTGTACGCCCATTTCTTTTTATACCTCTGAATATTAAACTTTTTTATTTAGTGATTTGTTACTGCATGTTCAGCTTTACAGGAAAGATCATGGGCTGCAAAGCCATCAACAAATCAGACTGGAATGGCGTTAGCAGCAACAGGCCTGCAATGGTCTCAGTAACATCAATGTCGGTGCGGAATGGCAAAAGGCACAAGCAAGGCTAAAATGCAGCAGTAAGGCTGCAATGCCAACAACAAGATGAAAAATCAACAACTTAAGGTATTTTGAATATTTTTTTTATTATGTAAGAACATCGACTGAGGGTAAGCAGTAGTAACCCACTAAAAGAAAATTATTAGTTACAAAAATTTAGTACAAAAGCTTACGTTACATTACTTTGCTAATTGTGGCGTTTTTTTCATTTGGGAATAAAGATACAAGTGTGTCAAATTTGATTGCATTTTTGGGTGAAAATGAAAATGGGGTTGGTTCAAAAAAGGGTAAGGTTGCTTCTTTTGAGTCTAAAGATCAAAGGGTATCAAAAAATGTTTCTTTTTTGGTTCAAAAGTTAGATAATAGATACAGGGTTGGTTCAACTAAGGTTAAATGTAAACTTGATTCATCTTTAGAGTCTAATGGTGTGGTAAAAAGTAACTTCTTTGGGTGATAGAATGGTTAATGGAAATGCGTGTAAAAAAACTTAAAATTGTGAGGTTGAATAGTCTTTTGGGTGTAAACAGCAAATGGCACCTTGGCTATGATGAGTTTGAATAGGGTCGATTCAACCTCAGGGTGCCCGCCTATTGGCATGGCAACCTTGTAGAGTTGCAACCATGCCAATTGCACCCGCTTCCTCAACAACCATAGTCGCTCACATTTCACGGTGTGAAAATTCCATGTTTTGCAAAAGGAATGCACGACCTAATGCTGAGCCATGGTAGTGATTTTTAACAAAACTTTTGGGTGTCCATCTCTACATGAAAAAGATTCGTAATTGTCCTAACATCATGGTTTACTTTTGGTGCAATTTAATGGTTCTATGTTGCACTACTTCCGGTTAACGCAAAAGGAGACCGCCAGCGGTACACGAAGGTATGTAATAAGGTTGGGGGTTATGGTCTTCGATAATGCAGGTAATCTTTGGTTTGCTTTTGACCTTACTTTTTGTGCTGACATCATTACAAGTACGAGCGCTTTATAAACAGACCCTCATATTGATGACACTAAACGTACATCATCCAGCCCAGCGCTTCACAAACAGACCCTCAAATTGGGACAGATAATGATGTTTCCGGCAGTAGTATGATCGATTATGAGTTTTTTTCAACTGAATTTAGTCACCGTGTTGCTATTGCGGTTCCATAACAGGTAATAAGTATGCGTATACCTGTTGATTGAAATAGTCATTCACTTCTTCTATATGTGTGTATGCAGATTTCTTGCGTGTCGTTGTATTCTCATGAAGATCATACAGATACGAAAGGAAAACACGTGGCTTCAGAAATGGAACCTACCTGTTATATCTCCGATGGTGTACGCTTTTTTTCTCATGTTTTTAATAGTCAATTGAAATGCGTATTTGTTAATTAGTACGTTAACCAAATTGAAATGGGTATTTGTTATGGAATGATACAAATATGTTTATGGGCTGTTTGTTTTACTTTCTAATTAGTTTACATGAACGGGGTGACGGATGTACTTTTTTACTTCGCTTACGGCCTTATGCTATGCACCTATGCCATGTTGTGATAGTGAGAGTTAGGAGTTGTCAGAATAAGATGATCAACTGTTTGGATGGCTGACAAAATTTAAATTATTTAGGAGTTATGAGATGACCTGTAAGTTATCAGATAATAAAAATCCGTTAAAGTCAGAAACTTCAAACATATTTGCCAGGGGATGCGCCTAATTCTTATTCTTTGTATTGTTTTAATTGTAATCCTTGACCAATAAAATCAATGAGTATTGTCGAGTATAACTAAAAGTTGATCCTTGCTTAACTTTTTTGTATATTTTTTTAATGGGGTGGATGGAAAAAGGTTTAAAAGACCGAAAAAAGTGACCTTGATTCATCTGTATTTGTTCTGCATATAGGTCTGGAAATTTGTTTGAATCAGTGTTTTTAAATACTTTCATACTCTGAATGGGCTATTCTTTTTGTCTTGCAATTTTCTAAGCTATCCTATTGCATTTGCAGGTCGTCAAATTTCTATTGGTATGGGCAACCTTGATGCATTATGACCGCAGATGGAACTATACTCAACTGGTAACCATCTTTTGAATTGTGGAAGCAAGAAGTTTATATAATAGTTGAAGCACCAAAGGCAGAACTGATAGGAATACTTTTCTTCTGCCAACTTTAAAATGAAACAATCCCAAACAGCCCTTGCTTTCATGTAAACGTACAGGTCCTTAGATTTTTTGTAACAGCTATATGCAACAGCTGCAAACCTCACTTTTTGTATAGCGTTACAACAGCAAATGCACATGAAGTTTATGTAACGACTGTTGTCCCAAAGTGTATAATGGATCGAAATATGAAATTGCAAAGTGTATATGAAACTAGATAACTTGTATTATAATTTTTCCAACTAGAATAAAGTTACAGGATTCGTTCTATATATACTAGGCGAATGGTCATCATTGAACCATCGCAATGTTTGAGTAAGAAGGGTTGTTTGGTTCTGTTTCATGCGAACAGACACAATCCAAACAGACATGTCCCTTCGCTGTGTTNTTCATGTAAAATGATTTCATTTTTCATACCTGCTGATACACTTAAGGTTTAATCCTCTTTGAATTCAACATAAAGCTACACACAATCTACCCGCATAACATATAGCGACTTCCTTGGGCCGTGCTAAGCACGGCCAAGAAAACTACCTAGTATGAATATAAACTATAGTAGAATATATGTAAAACTGAAAAAATACAAAATAGAGAAGTTGTTAAACAATTTGCAAACCTTAGAATATGATTCTGATCGAACTCGAGAATTTAATTCGTTTTTGCGTAGGGTTATTGTTCGTGAACTTTGTTACTACCTTTTATAAGCAAAAAAAACATTAAAGGACTTGATTTAAAAAAAAAAAAAAAAAAAAAAAAAAAAAAAAAAAAAAAAAAAAAAAAAAAAAAACAAAACAAAACAAAAAAACAAACATTACAATGACGAAAAAGTGAAAAACATAATGTTTGTTGAATGACATATTGGCCAACATGTAAAAACGCTTAAAGTCGGTGAAGGACTTCTTTATATAGACAATGTGAACTTTCGTGAGATAAAACAACTGAAAGAACTTAGTACCGATAACATATGGAAGTGAACTAAAAAGTCGCAGTTAATTGCAAGGAAGAAAGTACATTTGGACCATATTGCTTAATGAACAACTCCGAGGTTTTGAAATTTGTTGTTTCAAACATGGTCTTTTCGAGTCCTAGACGCCCTTACTACCTTAGCTCTGATAAATGCTCTAACAAAAATTAACATATTTACTTATCCAATTTATTCCAGCAGCCGCATCATGAGTACCCACTTTATATTTAACATACCATTCTAAAACGCACGACGCCACAACAAATCCTATTACATTTATCGTGCACAAATGACTATCAAAGTGTCACGTACAATGTCAGAAAAGAACTATCCACTTTACATTTAACATACCGTTCTAAAACGTACACCGTCACAACATATCGTGTACAAATAACAGATCCAACGACTCGTAAATACAACATCCATATCTAATTTTTTTCCAGCTGTCGATTGTCAAACCATCTGAACCTAATTAATTAATAACGTATATCATCTCTTCAAATATAATCAATATGTCTCGTGCAAAGTATAGTTTTAGTTGTTTATCATGAACCATGTGCTGCTTTTATTGGTCGTTTTGATGAAGCTTCATAGTACCTGGTGATTGGTTTTTTGTTTTGGATACCATTAAATTCTTCTGCACTTAGCTTGTGTACCTTTTAACATTTGGCTCCAAGTTTGTCAAAGTCTTTTTCTGAATCTTTTTTCACATGAAAATTACAGATGACTTTTACTATCGTCTATGGGTTCTCCGCTTAGGAAATATCTATTTATAAAATGAGTGTTTACGTACTCTTATACCAGTGTTATGAGGAATGCTTGGATGATTATATTACTTGTTCTGTATTTTGGATGGTTGCTTTTAATTTGCTTCGTATGGTTTTATTTGTTTGTTTCTGTTATTATAGCCTTTCATGTGAACTTTATAGTTTTGTATCTATTTTTCTCTTTTCCTGATTCATGGTTGTCATATATGGTTGCTCATGTTAAGCATGTACGTGCATTTAATGAACCAGTTACTCTTGCATTGTTGTTTGGCTTTCGTAGAAATGCAGCTAGCTTTCTTTGGTTCTAATGATATTATTGCATAGGTGACTATGCTTTTGATATTTGTAGGCCGACATGAGATGCCATGTATACAAGCCATATTTCGAAGTCATGCTAGAGGGTTGGGACTTGGGATGGCACCATAGTCCATAAAGACCACGATGAGGGGTTGTGTGAAATGTATATCTAGTCTTTAGAGAGATTACTTAAACATGATGAAGGTAAGCATCTTATAGAACCATTTTATTCTTCTTGCCTAGAGGTTGGAATATCGACCCCATTACTTATGATTTGGCCGATTTATGTTATGTTTGATATTTATTGGACAGAAAATAGTTTTAAAAACAGATCAAAGGTCGCAAAAATGGCTACACTCTGCGAAATTGACTTATGAAAGGAGTAATAGTTTTCATATTAATATGCATGACTCAATTCTAGATAAAGTTTCTAAAATCTTTTGGCCGGACTCGAGTGTTAAAGGCTACATCATGTTCGACCCATTTCTCAACCAACTCATATTGTGTCCTTTACACATGACGCTTTTTGTAAGAAAGAAACTACAACATCTGATACCTTATTTTCTAATACTTAAATTGTGGCTCTTCGTTTCATAAACAGATTAGACCGCGTATTTGAAAATCCATATGCACGGCTGGAGACGTTTATGCAGTGAAAATGAAATCAGAGGGACCCCAGGGTAAACACATGGAACATGATCGGAGGGAAATCCAGGAGTCCACCAGATTTTTTATGAAATCACCTCCCATTTCAAAATGCGAGTCTGATCGCAACAACTCTTGACTTATACATAACAATTACCCATGTTTGAACCGATACCTTTCTATTGCACACTTGACAGCAATCAATGGACCTACATAATCTAACTTCACATGTTTTTTTTTTTTNAAAAAAGGATAGTCTAAATACACCAACATCATCATCTAATCATTAAATTATTAATTAATGAGCATCTTAATTACTCTTCTTTTTCTCTTGCGCCAAGAACCTAATCACCCCATTTAGTACCAAAATAACGTAGATAATAATTGTCAAATTAATCTTATTAGTACTAGTATTTTTTCTCTTATAAATATCACTATTAATACATCACCATTTCTATGCTCATTCTCATCGTTATTTAATTTTCTTTTGATCGACTATTTATATATTATTATTTTTTTCATTTTTCGTATTTATTTTTTTTAGTTATTTTTTTTACTTTTGTCATATAGTTATTTTTTACTTGTGTTATATACATATGTACTTATATATAAGTGAACAAATAATATTTTTTTTTATTAAAAACGAATAATTAGAAATACGATATCAAGAAAGTTACATAATTACTTTGTTAGGTCAATATTTTCTGGAATACGATAATAATATTCGCGAAACACATTTTGACGACTAACATATGTATCCTCCCATCTAGATGCATTTTCACTTTTATATGTAATCCACAGTCACTCGGCAAAAAGGTCGTCATGGTATACGTCCGCTTTGGCCTAATGCGTGGCCAACCGAACGGAGGAGTCACCCTCAATAGATCTATTTATATCATACGCGTTTCCCAGCGGGAATTAACAGTTGTTGATAGTGGGCAAATGTGGGATTCAGGCAACTTAGGTTTTTCCGCATACAAGTGTGTAAAAACAAGTTCAGTTTAGGTCCATGAAAACAGTTTTGCATGTTTCTCATCCCAAGATTTATAAAACAGTACTTATAAGAAAGTTGGGGCTATAAACTCACCTTATAGATAGAAATCTGCTAG
Organism: Artemisia annua; assembly: GCA_014162995.1. Taxonomy (NCBI): domain Eukaryota; kingdom Viridiplantae; phylum Streptophyta; class Magnoliopsida; order Asterales; family Asteraceae; genus Artemisia; species Artemisia annua. Next base: position 30,386 of record LBNU01017715.1, read on the forward strand.
TCAACAAGTTTATAGTGCAACCGCTCCGACACGCGACCTAAGTAAGTATGGTAAGTCTTAGTACAACGTTTGTGCTTTTTAAGTGTTTTGACTCATTTGAAAAAGGTTTTTATGCGTTACCATGTGCTCGTGTTTTTCTTGCTTGTTGTGTGGTAACTACGTTTCAAAAGTAGTTTATTAGAAAGGCTCTTGGTGATGGCTCGTAGTGCTCGAGTTTACTCCACTCTTCAGTGGCTCGATCATCACTACTGACACTAGACGATGTCCCTTCAACGATGTTGAGTACTCCAAAACTCTTGCAGTGGAGGGTGAATTATCTTATGTGTGTATTAAATTTTGAATTATCTTGCTTCTTAAAGTTACACCAACAACATGTCATTCGGTGTCACTATAATTCAATTATATACGAAAATGTATATTATATGCGTCTCTACAACGAATGCTCTAAAAGACATTTACTTATTAAAATCTATATATCTGATAATAAAAAAGACAAGTAAGTGTACACGAATGTGAGAAAAACATAATTTGTTACAATATTTATCAACCTAGAGGTTGTGAGTTCAAGTTTCGTTCGATACATGTGAGATAGAATTTCGTTCAATAATAAAAGTGCATACGTGTTTTTTTTCCAAATAGTAAAGGTACATCATGTTCGACCCATTTCTCAACCAACTCATATTGTGTCCTTTACACATGACGCTTTTTGTAAGAAAGAAACTACAACATCTGATACCTTATTTTCTAATACTTAAATTGTGGCTCTTCGTTTCATAAACAGATTAGACCGCGTATTTGAAAATCCATATGCACGGCTGGAGACGTTTATGCAGTGAAAATGAAATCAGAGGGACCCCAGGGTAAACACATGGAACATGATCGGAGGGAAATCCAGGAGTCCACCAGATTTTTTATGAAATCACCTCCCATTTCAAAATGCGAGTCTGATCGCAACAACTCTCGACTTATACATAACAATTACCCGTGTTTGAACCGATACCTTTCTATTGCACACTTGACAGCAATCAATGGACCTACATAATCTAACTTCACATGTTTTTTTTGTTGTTGTTGTTGCTAATTGTCAATATGAACGATAATCAAAAAGGTAGTTTGGAAGGTTTAGCGTTAATCTTTCAATAAACCTTAATGAGAAGCTATATTATTAAACTAAACTCAGTTCATGATTTGTGCTTGAAACATGATACCGAAAGATAACATCAAGCATAAAATCACACTCACGTCATAGATTTTTCTAAACCATACAATGATTCCAGAAAGGGACTCGATTCTAATCGGCTAAAGAACGCTTAACACACAAGCCACTGACTCTAAGTACTCATAAAGCTCCATATAAACAAGAAAATGTCTACATGGATATATCCATATATAAAGCTTAAAAAGTAATACGACTCTCAGACACTAATTAACAAAATAAAGAAATCTAAGGGCATACAAAATTGTGGAAAATCATTCCCTGTGCCAGCTATCGCAACCTCTACTACACTTGTTCATTGGCTCCATATCCACCATTAGTCTCTGCATGTGTCTTCTTCTCCTCCTTCTTCCTCTTAAGAAAGATAAACCAACTCAAAGCTTCTAAAAGAACCGTAACAACACCCAAAGCAATAAGTATGCCGGTGTACGTGTGCTTCCACTTTTTCTCAGGGTCCAAGATATCAAGTCCACTGTAAACCTGGATAATGCTCAAGATGAGCGTCGAGTATCCACACCCACGGTGATATATATTCCAGTAAGATCTGTATTTGCTGTCTGGCTTAGGTCTCAAAAACAAAGCAAGGACCTACAAAAATTACAACCAGTGTTAGTGTAAAATGTGGACTATATTTGTTGGCTTTTTGTTAATTTAAGCAAATGTATGAAACTAAAGATAGAGTGTACCTGAATTATTCCAAGTATAAAGAGTGTGATTCCCATGTTTCGGTGAGATGTGTGTGTAATTCCTGTTGAGTCACTACCAAGCTTGATTCCGGTGACAAATCCAGCTACACCAACAGCAAAGGCTGCTGCTTGGCAAACAGAATGGATGTAGAACCATAGCGGATTAGCTATAGAAAAAGCCTTTAAATACCTTGCTGCAATAGCTCCTATGGGCATCGCTACTCCCCAACTAACCACGTTTAGTACTCCATGAGTCTGTCAAACAATTTTTCAACATTAATAATAAAAATAAAAAACATAATAAAAAAAAAATCATATAACAAAAAGGGTCCTTAGTTTGCTTAAGGGTGTGGTTTGCAATTACGATTTTTAAATTACCAATAATCTGTTTTAGTTCTTAGGCATAAGGGTGTTTAGGATTGCTTGTTTAAAACCGTGCATAATCAATCCCAAACACCATGATAAATCTAGCTGCAAGAAAACTGATTTCCTATTGCTAGTTACTTGGAGGGTATTTAACTATTTGCAAACAAGAAACAACCCTTTTGATAATCAGCTATTTGCAAAAATCAAATATCCCTATATATTGTTATTAGTATTACCACTACAAAGAAAATGTCTTAATCAAGGTTGCTTATTATTGATAGCATTATTTCAAAACTGCCAAGGTACGAATGATATTTCATTCAACTAACATTAACCCTTTGATAAAAGACATACATCTAAGAAAATAAAACAAACAAGAAAATTAGATACTTACATTCTTCCGATGCAACCGTGATCCACCAACATTACCACCATCAACACTTATCTGACCTGTAGTAAAGTCAACCAACCCAACTGCATTCCTATTGTCCGAACTCATCTGATGCATACCCGGATGTCCATTAAAAACCGGACCTACTTGCCACACTTGATTAAATGTCGTCTTACCACTTGGCAAAACCAACGTTGCATATATAACCACATCGCCATTATCTCTCTCAGCTCTAATCATTGGCACTTCAAAACTCAAAGAACTCGGTTGTAAACCTGTACCATACCCGGTTATGGCAGAAGTATATGCTTGAACCGACCCATTAGAGCTAATTAAAGCAACAAGTGCTTGAGCACCACGCATACCCCACCCATCAATGTTTAAAGCCCATGCCACCCATTGAGATGTAGTTGATCCAGTGTGCCTAAATGCTACGTCGACAGTGCCATTATTGGTGTAGTAGTTCCAATGGAGATGCGAGTTTAAAACCGGTAATGTGACACACGTTGCATATTTTTGGTTTCTTGAAAAAACGTAAGTATTACAGTTTTGAGCGTACGATACTGATAAATTTATCAAGATGCAAAAAAGAATAGCTAAGATCTTACGCATTATGAAAAAATGTAATGGGCAAAATCTCTTACGAAACAAGATCGATAAGAACAGACGACTTTGATAATGAAAAGTGATTGTATATATAGAGGGGTGAATATGCTGGAGTATCGACTGGAACAAGACAAATAACTAAACCTACACCCTTATTTATAGATTAGGAAAACGATTGACTAGAACAAAATCCGATGTCGGTTGACATTGCTTTAGGTACTTCGACTATAAAAAAGAAGGAATGAAAACAAACTAAACCTATCACCTTATTTATAGATTTTGAAAACAAACAAAATCCTATTCGGTTTGGAATTGTTTAGTCGGCACATATGCTCATATCCTAAGTTGCCCTAATTATAATAAGTAGCCTCTATTTGTAAGTTCCTTAATATATTACTCGGACTAGTTATTTAGTTGGAGTTCGCATACAATACGAACTCAACTAAGAAATGTACGAGGATATGAAAGGTGTGTTTAGTTGGTGAAAAATCTTATTCTTTTAAAATATTTTTTATTTGAAAATAGAAAAACTGAAAACCCGTTTAGTCACGCTTTTCTCCAACAATTTTCAANATGGGTTTCACTACGTTGTTACTGGTTCCTTCATTATCACCAGGCATCTTGGAAGTGTTTATAATCTTCACTTTCTTGTATGTGTAGGGATTCTAACTTGTGTGATATTACTTAACACTACGGGAACAAGTAATAGTTCTAGGAAATCCTAATAAATACTATGGACTTCTAATAGTATAAACTATGAATCTATACTATAAATGAAATGAAATCCAAAAGTTTGAGATCTGATTTGTGACCTTGTGTGATTTACACACGCGTATTTCCTTTGATTGTTCCACAAGTTTGTACCACGTTCTTTTCCTTTTCTCCTTTTGTGTCTCGGCAAAACACAACAAACAACAAATTACCCGCGGTAATTTTTGTTCCAAAAAGACCAAGCGTTGTTACTTGTCCTTTTTTCGCCAACAAGTGAGGTCCTTGTTTGCACTTCGTTGCTTGTACAACAATCTACAATATTTCCTTCTTTTGTTCCACACCGCGTCTAATATTGTATATGTTACTCCAAAAAACAATCCTCGATTGCTTTCTATTCTTCTCGGTATACCTTTCTCCAAGCCAACGAATTTCTTTTTTCTTCTTTATCAAAACGTACGTTAANTACGTTGCCCTAATTACAATAAGTAGCCTCTATTTGTAAGTTCCTTAATATATTACTCGGACTAATTATTTAGTTGGAGTTCACATAGATTACGAACTCAACTAAAAAATGTGAGAGGATATGAAACCTAAGGGTGTGTTTATTGGTGTATTTAGTTGGTGAAAAAAAACATTATTCTTTTTGAAAATTTTTTATTCGAAAATGGTAAAACTGAAAACTCGTTTAGTCACATTTCTTCAACAATTTTCAAAAAAAAAATAATAAATAAATAAATAAAAAATCTTATTTTTCAAATTGTAACTAGAAAATGAAAACTTCAATCTACCATTCTCAATTTTTTTTTCTCTATCTAACAAAAATAAACGAGATTTCACACCATTCAAGTATCTCATTTTAACCCTAATCACCAGTAACATATTCACCTTCCATCCTCGCCGCCCACTGTCGCAATACAAGATAATCTTTTTAAGAAGAAAAAATATAACTCTATCTAAACGGGTTTTCAAAATTCTCAACTCTTCTCTAGAGAAGAAAAACCATTCCCTTCTCAAGAAATCTAGAAACGAAAAAACCCAAAACAAAAATTCTACAACTAAACGCTACCTAAGAGCTTCAGTTACCGTATCATCATGCCAATTACATTAAAAATCTTTCTACATTAGCGTTAGAGTTAATTACATATTTCATCTATGTGGTTTAACACAATCACACCTTTTGTTTTTCTTTTTCAAAATTCTTGCAAGATCCGTTCCTGTTGTTGCAAAATCTTGCATCGTCCGTCCTTTTCACCAACGGGTGTTAACTTTGTGCTTAAATTCCTCATATGCATAAAACATGAGGGCATATTAGTCATTTCGTTTCTCATGTAATAAAAAATGTAACAATCGTTAAGTTTTAAGGACGAAAGATGCAATTTGTGTATACCATAAGGACGAAATTTGTAATTAACTCAAAAATACATTAAAATGACAATGACCTAGAGCTGGTAACACTTACACCGACCAGTATATACCTTACATTCCTCTTTGATGAGAATGATGAAAAAGGTTTGGTGTGATAGATGATAATGAAAGTGGACTCCATTATTCATGATTGAGTGAGCGAAAATATACTACAATTCTGAGGTGAAAGATGAGGCTTGTGGCTCATCTCTTTGTCTAATGGCTTGTCTAGAGATGTTCAAGCCCGGATGACTTAATATATATATTATCTAATATCATTATACTAGTAAATACATACGTCATCACATAATATGAACCAACTATATTTTCTCAATTTCTTCTCAGACTAACATCTCTTTCATCTTCACTTAATTTAATTTTGCATTAATTACAAATTTTGTCCTTGTGTTTTACACACAGTTGCACATTTCGTCCTTAATAAATTAACAGTCGTTACTTATTTTATTAGGTGAAAAGCGAAAACACTGATATACCCTTACATTTTATGCAGGTGAGGGACTAAACCACAAAAATTAACGGTCGTTCGTGAAAAAGACGAAAAATTTTGCAACCACCAGGATTGATCTTGCAAGAAGTTTGAAAAAAGGTCGAAAAGTGTGATTTTGAGTAAATCACAAGGACGAAATATGTAATTAACTCTTAGCGTTATACATAATATATTATAACAAAATCACATCACCCGCTAGCCCGACCACGTTATGTTTTGTTTTCTACTAGTTTTAATGTTTATGCACGCACGAGACTCAAACGATTGCCACAACTAATAACAGTATTTCTACTATATATGTTATGGTTTGAAAGCAGTATAAAATTTTATATGTAATATTATTCTTTGAGTAGTTTAATTTTAGTATAAGTGTTTCTATATATATTATAATTAATCTTGTGAATACACTCGATAACTAATGATTCAGTTTGATATTTATAACGTGTACGTGTACAGAATATTTAGTATTTACTATTACAGGTGTTTATATATGTTAAAAGCAATCCCATGCATACTAATAACCGTGTTCCAACTTGATATTTATAACACATACGTTTACTAAGGATTTAGTATTTAGTATTACGACTAATATAATAATAATGATGATGATGATGATGATGATGACAATTATAATAATAACAACTATAATAATAATAATAATAATAATAATAATAATAATAATAATAATAATAATAATAATAATAATAATAATAATAATAATAATAATAATAATAATAATAATAATAATAATAATAATAATAATAATAATAATCTTGGCGATAGAACATATTATTATTAATATGTTCTATCGCCAATACTGTACCTATGTTCTATCGCCAATTCTGATCTGTGTAATGTGCATCGTATGGACATATGGGGGGATCATGCGGTCCACTGCTTTAGTGAAGTGGGTGTGAAGTTCAGGCATAATCTTGTGCGTGATATTCTTGTTGATATATGTTCTAAGGTTGGGATTATGGTGCGTAAGGAGGCTCCTATGGGTTCCTTTCGAAGGATGGGAAGGAGCTACGACCTGCAGACTTGTTATTATTTAATTGGCTTCAAGGTAAAGATGCATGCTTGGATGTGACTGGCATTTCTCTATTTGCTGGTATTGGGGCGACTTCATGGGCTCCTGGGGTAGCCTTGCATAGTGCTGTGGAGAAGAAAAAGAGAAAGTATACGTCCAAATGTGAGGACAACGGATACAAGTTCATACCATTTGCTTTTTCTACATTCGGGGAATTTGATACGGAGGCTTTGGATACACTTTCACGTATTAAGTTCATTGCCATTAGCCACTCAAATAATGCTAAGAGTGGTATTTTTATTTTTCATAGAATAAGCTTTTGTATACAGAAAGGGGTGGGAGCCCAACTTGTGTCTAGACTTCCATCTAACTTTATGTAAAATTCTATGAATCAATAATAAATTTATTATTCAAATAAAAATAATAATAATAATAATAATAATAATAATAATAATAATAATAATAATAATAATAATAATAATAATAATAATAATAATAATAATAATAATAATAATAATAATTGTGTGCGTAATACTCGTTCACTCACTCACGAGCTTTTACATAAAATTTTCATTATCATTAATACCAAGTATTATTTTTTATTCTTTGAGTAGTTTTGTACATATTTACAATAACAAACTACAACAGTAAACACGAGGTTGCAGCGACTAATTAGAAGTATTCATCACTTTCTCTTCTAATATACATCTGAAATTAAAAAAAAATATGAATAAAACGATCATTATTTGCATTTATTTTTAATAAACATATCAAAAACCTATACATGATATTTAAACTAAATTTGATTGAACTACTTAATAACTAAGGGGTGCTTGGTTGAGGGTAATGGGGGGGTGGGGAATGGGAAAGGTAATGATTAAACATGTCTGATTATGACTAGGGAATGCAATCATTGTTTAGTATTGAGTAATGGGGCATTACCCAGTAAATTGGGAGGTATGGTAATGATTACCCACCACCAGCAGCATCAACCACCACCAGCAGTAGCCGCCACCACCACCGTCCATCTCACTACTGAACTGCTTACCACTATTTTTATTTAGCAGGTTTGCATCATTTACTCTCTAGGACTATATATTGTTTTTTATACACATACTTTGTTTCTTGAAATGCTTTAGTATAATAATGTATTCATTGTCAAACCATTAGTTCTAACACTCTGGTTACATGTACTCATTACCGTAGAGCTTACAGAGACGTGTCATCCGAGACCCACTAAATATGGGAACTAACGAAAAAACCCCCCACAAAATGACTGCAAGAAACTGCAAGACGTGGGCCGTGATTATCCTTTGACCGTAACATATCTGATTGACATCAAAATGGCAAGATTCAGCTACACGTTGCTTCTACAGCAAGTTTCTTCGTCATGCCGGGGCAAAGCTCCATATTGAAATTCTCATTAGTTAATTCCACTATGCACACATTCTTTCTTAAACATAACTGATTAAGCAACATAATTGATGGAACATTTTAAGACAAATAAATCAAATATGTTCATAAAAATATAGATAAGTTGCTATATATTGCGAAAAGAAAGTTCAATGGCTTTACTATTATTAACTGTAAAACTATTAAGGATTTTTCAACAATAGAGGTAAAGTTGGGATCATGGCAATCTCCAATGCCATATGACTGGCAGGTCCCAGTAGGAGTTCCAAAGCTAGCTAGCCAACTTAAAAGCCGAAATGCGTGTGTTCATTGGGCACTTTAACTCCAAACTGGTTTTACTATTTTGCAAGTCGTTGCTAACAANCCACCACCAGCATCTACCACTACCACCAGCAGCCACCACCACCAGCCGCCACCACCACCACCAGCCACCACCACCTTGGAGGTTATTGTGTTTTTCTTAAACCAAGCACCATCAAAAATAATGATAATCTTCATTCCATTCCTTTACATTCCCTTTGCCTTTCCCTTTTCCATTCTCCATTTTAAACCAAGCGCACCCTAAATGTACAAACCATAATCTTATAATATTTCCTTTTTCATTTATTCACGTAATATAGATATGGAAAACAATAATAGAAACAAATTAATAATTAAAAAAAAAAAAAAAAAAGGACGAAAAAAGCATTATCTTAATTTGTATAAAGGTAAAAGCTATAAATAATTTATCTACTAACAAATATAACTTTTCATTATCTTCTACTTTCCAAAAACTCATTCTACTTTATTCAGTATGATTTCTATTGTCACTTCAGTATATCTAATGAAGAAAAAAAACTCATTCCTTTCTCATTTATCAAATGTAATGAAAACTGGAATCATACTAAATAAAACACAATGAGTTTTTCAGAAATAGAGAAAGCATAATAAGTTCACATCTTAAATTATAAGTCCACTTTCGAGTTAAACACACTTTACAAAATTATCACTAGTTGCACTTTTTATCAATCAAATATTATCTCTACCAACTAAACCTTTTTTTTTTAACTGTTTAAAATATGAAAGTAAACACATATCTTAACACAACCTAAAATAAAAATAATAAAATATTTTATAAATTAAGACGGTGAAGTAATCTAGCCCAAGCCCAAACACTAAAAAGCCCATATAGTTAAAATATTCTCAAACGTTAAATAAATAAATAACAAGGAGAAGGAACCCGCCGCGTTGCGGCGGGGGCCTCTGTAGCCGTGTGATAAACCTCTTCGTATGGTTCGTATGGTTGCAGGTGCCGGTAAATAGAAAAAATTGGATAGATGCATTGCTAGGATCGTGACATCCTTTCTTCACACATCTGTAAGTCTATCCTTTCCGCCTAAACATCATCGATGATACAATGGGCCTGAATGTCTAGTAGAACTGCTAAGTCGCTCGTCATACGAAAAGAACGCCTCACAGTTAGAGCAATGCAATCACACGGACCAAATCTTTTGTATTCTGTTGGTGGACCTTCATGACAAATAAGCCACACATGTGTTAGTAATTGACCGACGGTAACAAAGGCATCCGGAAAATAATGCAAGTGTGGGACTGGAATAATGTCACAAACCTGATCGTGAACGCCGAGTATTTGATGTTGGTGTCGGCTGTGTGTGTGGCGGTGTTATGCGTGGGTTACTGACGGGTGTTGAACCTTCTGCGCGCATCTGCAATAACAACGACATCAGAGGTTTAGAAACATCTGGTAATGCATCTACGCTACAACCGGTTACATATGTATACCTGGTACATTATCGTTTGCACTGGAAGCTGTAGACACAAATGCGGACACAGATGTTTGGTATTCTAGTTGTGACGAAGTGGATGGTGTATCTGTAGGAACAGCTGTTGACAACCCCACATGGCCACGGTGTTTACGCGTTTGATGTGAAGGACATTCACCTAATATCGCGAAAGAGAGGGCGAGTAAGTAATGAACGTGAGCATATCTATAAAAAAAGGATTGATATACATTAATAGACAGCTGTACCTTCAGGTGTTTGTGTACGTAACCTTTTGCGAACACCATATGTACCTGCAGAAATTTATGTGAATGTGATTTGAACACAGACATGAGCGCACACGACGGGAATAGCATACTATAAATATCATTAACATTTGATCACAACTACATTACCAGGCTCGCACAATTGATCGACTCCTAATTCAACAAACATGTCGGCATCACATTCCAATGTATCAACATCGTTGGCAATCTCATAGCGTATGAGGCCAGCCCCAAAATCCAATAACATTGGACCAGCGCTCACATATGTGTCCACTGTTTTAAGTTAAAGAAATTGGATAAATGTATAACAATAACAATGACCGAATTCGGAAAAATGATCGAGCACGCTAGATAAGTATATAACACTCCATTTTTGACCCTCGATAAGTGATGAGCACTTATCCAGCACTCACATATCATTTTAGACCCTACATAACGGAAAAATGATGAGCACGTTAAGTTTTTTCTAAATATCGGTGTCTGATTCAGCTAACGGTAATATCTTACCAACGAAAAAGGTACTACAAAGCTTCATCCTTTTGGCATTTGGCGTTAAAGTGCTCATTCCTCATTAGCAACACCTCGGCCGCCCGAACATGAGCAGTTCTTTATCACCATTTTACACAAATGGCCGACGTGTTGCTAATGAGAAATGAGCACTTAAAAGCATACTTTCTCGAATTATGTTGTGATTACATACACTTAAAAGCATACTTTCTCTAATTATGTTGTGATTACCCTGTCGCTTTTGTTTTCGGCCTGTGAGAGCATCTTTTGTTAGTGGCGCGATTCCTTCTTCATCTTTTATGATTGCCTTGAAACAATAGCTGTAAGTGGCATATGCAGTTAGTTGTGTCAGTTTACTTATCAATTGGAATATTTTATATCATATTTTAGATTGCGACTGCATAAGGAAATAGTCGTTACTTGTAATCCCCTGCCTGTTGCCCAGGTGACTTTTGGCATTGCCAATGCGCAAGCTTTTCGTCCAGTTCTTTCCTGCATGTCGGCACCTGTAGTGGTACACAGTTTGGTTTTGTCAATCCTGATGACGGTTGCATCAGTAAGTCTAAAAAATAATTTCAAAAAGAAACTTAAAGAGATAAGGAAACTACAATGAGTAACAAATAATCCTGACCTTGAGGTGTGACACTGCTACCAGCCCCATTCTCAACTCACATCATGGGTCACCAAAGAACCAACCGACCGTCGTCCTTGCACAGATTCATGAGTTCCTGATGGCCAGATTGGTGGTTCGACTAAACCTGCAGAAAGAACATATTCAGAAAAATATTCAATATAGGGGCATTCAAACAAATACTACTAAATTAGTATACAAATACATAAACAAAACAAAACATGAGTAAACGGGTCCCTTTTCTTAGACGACACCCTCTGCGCACACTCCTTTCCATGCATTTGATATGTCATGAAATCGGTTTTAAGAAAGTTTTTACATAACACATGCATGATTAAATCAACATAATCTCGTATTAACAAAGTTTTACATGATTAAATCAACATAATCTAAAAGGAATGTTTACTGAATAATGGTTTCAAGTTTACTTTTTCTACTGACAGTGTTAACTTGCTTGAAACTGTAAAGAGCACCTCTTCCTGCCCAACTTCAGTAAAGTTGAACTTATTCTCATCAATTACATATAATAAGAAACAAAAGCACTCTAATTACAACATACCGAGACACTTCCATTTGGGCAGTCTTCATTCGTATCCGCCTGCACAAAAGCGACAACTATTCAAGAACTAAACAAATGACACTCCAAGATCAGCAAAGTGGTATTTAGATAAGGTTATTGTCACGTCCTATGAGCGATTACAGAGAAATTAATAAATATACCCCTGTGCCGTCAAGCGCCTCCGTCAATTATTCCTGTGCGAACTGCTACAACCTTTTTCTACCCCTTCATTTATACCTATTTCGACAACAAACTGTTAAAGATTAATGTAAGTTAAACTACCAATTATATCTTCTATGCAGCAAAGCAACAACATACTTAAAAGGTTAGTCATACCTTGTATGCGGCAATAAAATAACATAAGCACAAATAAGTTAAACTGCCTTTATTTATAGGATGACTTGATAGATTATTGGCATACGCGGCATCACGACTATCTTTTTATCTATGATAGATGCCTGTAACACACATGACCTTGCAAAGACTTGGTGTAACTTAAGATGTCTCTTATATGTCCAACTTCCCAAGCTTCTTATCACTAATAAGAGGGCCATAAATCTGATAAATAACCTAACCAACACATCGACAGATGAAAGCTAAACGTCGGGATGTAATCTATACGAAGCATATTATGAGACGTCAAAAAAGGTCTTTGATAGGCAAATTACCCGTGTTAGCGTAGGAAAGGTAAAAAACCAATATAATTATAGCAAGCCCATTATATGAGTCGCTTAGACATGTAAAGGAGAGCTGTGAGTAAACAGTATACCTTTATGCCACCGCTCGTCGTCGCAAACCACTTTATCAACAAAATGAGAGTATCAATGGTTTCCGTGTGAATCGTGCATATCCTTCTTGTCAAAACCATATACGTAGTATCAGATCACATGAGAGTCCTGATTACCAAAAATCAGCAAGTGAGTAAAATCTTGTCAAAAGCATAACAAAGGTACATCAAATTTATATCTAAAAATTTAAACTGAAAGAAAATGATTTGGTTCCCCCCTAATATATGTTAAGCCTTCACCCGCAGCCTCACCACCATGCTCAACAACCATCCCCGCCGCCTTACCACCAGTACACATCTGCTTGAAACAATGGTTGCAGACGAAATTAAAGTAACTGATACCTTTCTTCTCGGATGTAGATGATTATCTTTTGTTGTTGATAAAAACCCTCTTCTGCCACCCAAAATCATTAACAACAATAAGAGAAATAAAAATTAAAAACAATCAATGAAACATAAAAGCAGATACAAACCAATTTTCGATAGTACCCGGTGGACTCGAGCCGATCAAAAAATCACGTGCGAAATTCTGACATGAAGAGGCGGTGGTTGTGATCTGAAAACGTCCACGACTATTTAATTGCACGCGGATCATATTCTTGGGCTTCTGCTCATGCAACTGACCTGGTGCGCTAACAAAAACAGGTAGCTTTTCTCTTTATTTTCATGTTATAGAGGTTATGACAAAAGAAAACCAAAAAAAGGGAAACACAAAATAATCCGACGTATCCTAGAAACAACAACTAAGATGTGTATAGATACAGCTAAAGCAGCAAACTTAGATGCAAACAACAATATATGCTTAAGTCACTTGACGATCATATGCAAAAAACAAAGTTACTTCGAAAAAAAGGTTCAGAAAACAGGAAGCATACAAAGAAACCATAAAACAACAATGACCCCAAGAAAACATCCAACCTTAAGAGCCACAAAGTTAATCCAGAAGACGATCAAGAAGTTTGGAAACCGTGCCGTGAAGCGGTGAGTCTTATCTGTTATTTATGTAAAATATACTCCCTCAATAAAAAGGACAGCATGGAAACGAAAGAGGCTAAGTATGGGCTAAAATTAGACCAAAGAAAAGCCCAAAAAAAAATATTTTTTTACTGCCTCAACATCTTTAATATATATAGGGTAATTATAGTTGATTTTTATTAGTTATTTTGATTTGACTTTTGAACGTCAAACTTTAATTCAGCCAAAACTACCGTGCAGTTTGGTTTGGGGTTTTGTAACGATGGTATGAGAATCATATCCATTATTAAATGTTTGGTTCAAATTTTAGAAATCAATCTATCATTCAACACCTATAGATCTATTCCTACGTAGGTGGGGTGACTTTTGTCAATTCCTGTGGGCCTCATTTTTATTTTATTCTTTTATTTTTTTTTTATTATGTTTTTTTTCAAGAACAACTAATAACTCTATTCTTTTTCTTTCTTTAAATCAATTCTTGTGGGCTCAGTATAAAAACCAAACACCAATTTAAATCAATCATATATATTTTTATTAAATTTCATTTCCATACCTACACCCATAGTGATTCAAGTAAGCAAACCAAACGCTACCGTATTAGCTATTTGTAAACTCTGATACTGAACTTTTACATAACAAATTTTCGTGTAAGACAAAGAAAATTGCAAGTTCAATCCAAGTATTCAACCCAAACGTATTTATTTTGACAAGCACTTAGGCTAGTCGTAATAACGACCCAACCTTGGGTCTGTCTACCCGANTAGCAGTCTTACAAAATAATAAAGTTAACCACAATTTGTCGTCTCTAACTCATTCATTTTACCTTCACCAGAATACTATAATAAAATAAGCAGTCATTTCCTAACAAAAATTGTTGTCCATCCATTAAATTATTTAGATGAAAAAACTTATGAATTTCAAAATTGACCACATAATATACATACATACATATATATAGCTATCAAACCTCAACAACTCCATAATAAATAAAAGGAGCACGAGGTTTGATATAATTGATTTGAAGGATTCATTGACTAAGAAGGGGTGAAAACAATATACGTAATTATTTAAGTGATTAATATAATTCACAATTTACTTTGAAAAACAATGTTGTATGTTTTAATTTCACCATCCTTTACTTAAGAACCACATATTATTATAGTCTTATATATGTTATATTTGGATTGTATTTTCATGTCTTGAATAGGTAAAGTAAACAAGGGAAAAACAAAACAAGTAAAAACTCAAATTTAAGTTAGCATTTTTCATATCATCATATTTCTTGATAACTTAGACCCTCTTAATTGGATTATTAATCCTGTTTGCAGTGTCATTGAATACATCTTATCCAAGAAGAAAAAAAACAAACAAGATTCCATAACACTAAAAAAGATTGAGCATACGTACAAACATGATAAAAAAATAAATAAATAAACGTTATCAAGCTACAATGACCTAACACGTTTCAGTGCTATTATTAACGATGGTTAGTTTAAGTGAAAGTGACAATTAAAAATATTATCAAGTGCAATGTACACCGCACAACCCTATATCACCCACCTCATCACCATTAACATATGCTTAAGACTATTACATTAATAATTAGCAATTATATAGTAACTTGCTAGACAGACTATACTACATTTTCTAATAGACAAACTGACATAATATGTTCTTGAAAGATATAAACAAACTTATCACTTAAGTGTCATAGAAAACAAAGTCCACCTTGATAATCTCTGATATATATAAAGAGAAAACACATTTGTTTAAAACTTAAAAACTTAAAAAAAATAAATAATGTTGTTAGACTAAAATATCATTTCTTATAAAAAAAAACAATGCAAATTATTATATATTTAAATACTTAATGACAATTTAAACCGCTAGCTCTATTCATTCTCAATTACTACACACTCATATACACATGAAAAAGTATTGCACATAGATAAATTAATGCTACTATACTTCCCACCATCATAGGCAATCATCTATTTATGTAATATGCTCATCTTTTGCTTCTTAATGTAAGAAATTTAAGTATGATGTAAGACGATACAATTAGCAGGAGATTGTGTTGTTATCCTCATAAGAAAGTTATTATTGAACCCAACTAATTATGTAAGTGTCAAGCTAATAATCGTCACCGGTTTCACCGAAAACTCTCATCTGTTGAAGCGGAGCATAGTGCGCTTTAGGCGCCGAGCGAGAAAGTCCTACGTTTATATCATTTTCATTCTAATTAGCTTCATTCTAATTAGCTTCAATGCTAAAAAAAATCTTCTTTATAGCCTGATTTCTACATACAAATCCTCCTAATCTTTTGTATTTATTCTCAACAAAAGGACATAAGATAAGATGATACCAGACTACCATAGAAGGATCTAGGAGTGTTTAGGGAGTTCATGTCAACCTCATGAATTTTCTTCGCTTATTGTAAATTTGGTTGAAAAAAAAAAAAAAAAAAACACAAAAAAAAAAAAAAAATTAAATTACACATGGCACACTTTCTAGTAGTCATCTATAATGTTCTTAGCTATTGCTCTCCCCATCTATTATACCCGATGTTATGTGTAATGCATCGCATTTATATACCCACTTGTTAAACAGAAATTATTAAAGCTATAAACACAACGTGGCTAGGATGTCCCTCACCACAAAAAAAAAAGATTCGCTACATACACCAGAGCATATAAAATTAAACGTCATCATCATTCTGTCCTTGCATAAAGCACTAAACAAACTCATTTGCAAAAAAGGAACAAAACGATAAGTTATAAACAATAAAAGATAAAACCACAAACACTTATTACGTCTCCCTTCTATTAAAGCTGTAGGTTGAAAGTGGTTGGAGTGCGCCAAGTGGCGTTAATGGCTTATTTACATGTGTATATGCATGAATTAACGCCATTGGAATACGGTTAATTTCATAGTGATTATAAGCTCTAACGCTTACTAGATATACGTTTAATCAAACCCTCTAATACAAGCTTGAATGGTAGCGCACCACAACAAAGTAACCTCAGAAGAAGTCAAATAATACAAATATGAGGAGGCACGAAAGAATAGATAACTCATAGATAGACGACACATTTTTATCATTTCTAATTGTCNTTGATCTTGAAATACTTTGATCTCAAAACCAAAAATAAAGAAAAGAAACCACACTTACAATGTACATAGAAAAACAAATCCAAGATAAGAAATTACAATTACATCAAACTCAAATTTGCCAAAGATATCTACAAGGCATAATAAATATAGCCATTGATGTGCATCTTAAGCTTAAGCATTGCTTCTGAATGAACCAAGTGCCTTGATAGCGGCGGCTCTTAGTACAAATTGGTGGTATAGCGCCGCGGCAAAAGCTCCAATGAATGGTCCAACCCAGAATATCCACTGCACATATTAAGATGTACTATTTGTTAGTGTCCATTTCTTACATATTTAAGGAATAAAAGCTAACTTTTACGAATTTAGGACAAATTTACGTACTTGATCATCCCATGCCTTGTCGTCGTTGAAGATAACAGCAGCACCAAAACTTCTGGCTGGGTTGATACCGGTTCCGGTGATTGGAATGGTGGCCAAGTGTACCATGAACACTGCAAATCCTATGGGTAGAGGTGCCAATACCTACATATATTCATTTAAAAGATATTAGCTTTTTTTTGTTTTGTTTTTTTTTGTTTTTTTTTTTGTTTTTTATTGTTTTTTTTTTTTTTTTTTTTAACGACGGTTTTTATTAAAGGCTAGTAAGAAGCTAGAAAAAGATACGAAGACTTAGAACAAGCTAAAATAGAGTCATTGATCCATTCAAACCACATTGGTTTTAAGGCTAGTTAGCAATTAATTACTAATAACTCATATTAAGCCATTTTAATAGTGTGCTTACAGGAACATGGGAGTCTCGGGCACTCCTCTTGGGGTCAGTAGCCGAAAAGACAGTGTAAACAAGAACAAAGGTGCCGATAATCTCAGCACCTAGTCCGGTACCCTTGTTGTAACCATCAGCCAAAGTGTTGGCACCACCACCATACCGGTTGTAGTATGAGCTTTGGAAAGCTTTAACCAAACCAACACCACAGATTGCACCCAAACACTGTGCTATCATGTAACCCAAAGCCCTGATCAATGACACTTTTCGTGCCACAAAGAGCCCGAATGTCACTGCCGGGTTAATGTGTCCTCCTGAAACATTTTAGCAATCACTAGTTAGTTTTGTCTCTTGTCAAACAAAAAATTAAATACAAAGGGTAAACGTGTCAATCTGTATATAATGATTTCACTTTTCTCAAACTGCGTGTTTTTATCTAGCGGATAATTTTATAATTTTTAAAACAAGTAGCATGTCATTGGGCATCTACTATACAGTCAGGGGTGGATCTAGAGGTTTCCGTGGTTCACTAGAACCCAATGGATGTTTATCGCCTAGTATAATTATTTCGTTAAAAATCTCAATTTCTTGAAAATGAACTTGGTCTCGAAATTTGGTGTCACACAAATAAATGTATTCTTAATTTGCTTACTAGTTTTAATGAAATCGTATTTTTAGTTTATTTTTATTTTTCTTATACTAGTAAAAAAAACTGTGCACCCGATGATTTAGAGTTTTGGGTCCGCCCCTCTATACAGTTTACATGTAGTTACGTGAGATATATATGCAACCCATTTAAAAACTAACCCATTTTGAACCAAACTCGTTTTGACCCATTACCCAACCCGAACGTATTTGCAGTACTTACCAGAGATACCAGCAGTGCAGTAAACAAGGATAAAGATCATGCCACCAAATGCCCAGGCAATACCAAGGATACCAACACCACCACACTGATCAAGGTTTAAGTCTGGATCAGTCTGGCTTTTGTATCCGATAACAGTCAAAACTGTGACATATAGGAAAAGAAGAGTAGCAACAAACTCAGCAATAAGTGCACGATAAAATGACCATTTAGTGAGTTCATCAGCGTCGAAAAAAGGGGCTGGAGGCGGGTCGTGATAGTCCTTGGAAGTGTACTCGCCACCATGGTGCTCAGCTACTTCAACATCTTTAGTCATGGCTGCTTTTTAAGTGTTGTTTTAAAGTGGTAATGGGTTGAGAGTGAAGTGTGGTGTGTTGTAGTGGCTTGAAAATGTTGGTATTTAAAGAAGGTAGTGTGGAATAAAGAACAATGATTAAGACTACATTATTGATGGCTTAACATATTTTTAAGTTTTAGATATGTTATTATAACTAAGTTAATACTTTTATAATTTTTGTAATTTTGCTGAGCTTGCTTATGCAGGGACAGAACTAGGGGGTCATGCGGTGTTACGGGACACCGATGAAATTTTGCTCCGTAATGGTAATTTCTTTAAAAAACCTTGTTTTTGTTTAGATTTACCCGGTCCTAAAAACTTGTGTCTAGTATTATGGTTAAAAAAAATTGTGACCGGTTCTTTTTAGTTTTAGTTCCGTCCCTATAGTACTTATGATATTATTGTTAAGAGAAGTTGATAATAGTGATTGAATAGTTGACATATTTCATCAAGTTCACTATCGAAACCACAATTAAATTAACAATGTTAGAAATGATTTCAACTAAACAAAAAAATAGGTAAATGAAGAAGTATCTTGTTCAGGTTATTCAGAGAAGTAGAATTCTTTTTTACTATAATGTATGTGGCATAATCGGTATTCTTACATTCCGTTTAAGAACTTTTATCTCGTCATCCTAAGATGTTTCTCCAACGAGTTTTAAACTCTAGTCTCTTCTACAACTTTGGAACACGTTAATCTTGAAAATGGTTTAGACTACTAAAGTTAAATGTGGTTTAAATTAAAGAAACTTTTATAAAATAACGCAGTAAATTAAACTGAATCATTCTATTTGACGGCAAACACCGGGCGCTGATACATAATAAATCGTTAACTATGCATCAAGTAAAGGAAGAAGTAAAAAAAATTCAACCTTTTAGCGATGACATGTCAACGCCAAAGGTTTTCGTAAACTTTTTGGTTTTTTGACAAAGTCAAAGTATGAAATCGAGCTTTTTTGTGGTGTAGTGGACTTTTGGTGAGGACACCGTGTGTCCGTGTCCTCGCCAATGCCTTCCTTGCACATTCTGCTTATTCTTGTAGTGTGAATGCGTAAAAACCAAGTCCTTTTTTTCCTTTCAAGTTAACGATCATATATCAATTGTCACTCATAAGTCATAACAGTTAAACCATCATGAAACAATAATAAGCATGTTTTACCATCAATTAGTGGCTAATTACTCTTTTTTTATGATAACTATATATGCATAATAATTTGCACTATGGTTTACATGTGCCGCCCATGAATAACAAAAAGGATATTAGTCATTTTCATGGTCCCGGTGAATTATGTAACGGCTCTTTTTTCATCGACTTTTATGTTACTTCAATTCAATTATTACTTTTGTAAACGATAACATTTGAGTTTAAGAACTAAGTTGCTGACAACTATTATTCTTATTATTTTATGTTTTATATGACTACCAAAATGATGACATGGAAGCTAACATAAGTTAAGGGGAAATGATGTGCACATTCATACTTTTGATTGGGACACTCCACTGTATGCATTATATATTTGTACAGTGCTTACAGTGTGCTTTAGTTACTTGTACAATTGGGTGTCCCAATCAAAAGTGTGAGTGTCCCAATCACCTCCCATAAGTTAAGGGTCTACAAACAATAACCTCATATGATTGACATAAGACACATTTCCATCGTTGCATAACGTCTAGATAAATTCTACCATGCATATAAATACGACGATAAAAACAACAACAATACGCAATCTCATCAAATCTGGATATGAGAAGGTAAGATATACACAGTCACATCATACACGAAGGTAAATATACTGCTTTCAATATTTTATGTTTATTTTTTTGCTCAAATAAATTTAGAACTAGGACCACGTACAAGAACTGGATATGAATTACACCTATTGATAACCACAAATATCAATTATGATAGACAAAATGCATGTGCCAAAAATAGCTAGCATCGTAATATAAATGGTCCTCATATGTTTTTTTTTGGCCTTGAATTCTCATTCTTTTGTCACTATCATTTGAATGTAGCTTTGATATAAATATGGTGTGCTTGACATCGAGCTTATGCAAGCCAACTTCTAAAATAAGTTATGTTTAACTTAAAAATTAGTGAGAACTTTTAAAAATCACAAGCTTTTTCCATAAGAAAATCATTAGCTCAAAAAAGATAAGCTCCTCTAAAAAGAGCTTTTAAGATCAGCTTAATCTTTTGGTAAGACGAATTACATAAATAGTTTTAGAATTTGTGTATTTATTTGTTCGGTCATTTAAGCTTCAGCTAACCTGTTAAAAAAAAAAAAAAAAAAAAAAAAAAAAAAAAAAAAAAAAAAAAAAGTGTGTCAAGACTCAGCTTCAACTCTCATGAAATATGGTCTAACTATAAAGATTGTTTTGGTTTAGTTCAAATAGGTAAGCTATTTAACATGGTTATTAAGATTTCGATTCTGACTTTTTGTATCTCACGATTTTACGATACTACAAAATTAAAGTGATCCAGTTCCTGTGTAAGATCTTAGGATCTTAATCTTGACCATAAAATCTTAAGATCTAATCCGACCCGATCTTACTTTTCTCGAACCGCAAACTAAAGAACTACAAATTTATTGACTATGTTTTATAGAATTTAAAAAACAACGTATTAATCTTCTTAAACATTTTATATTCATAATTTAATACAACGTTTTCATGAAACATTCATATTACAGTATTTTGTAGTTATGATATACAATAATTTATAAATTTAAATAATATTACAAAGCCTATTAGGAAAACGACATTATAGTAGGATAGGATCTTAGGATCCTAATCTGATATTACGATCTCAATCTTGTAAAAACAAAAATGATCTTTAGTGGGATTCCAATTTTGAAAACCTTGTTATTTACTATATGTGACATTGGTTATTCTTTTTGAGTAAAAGGGTTAATTCACCCCGATAAAATATATTATCCAAAAAACGTTAAATTACAAAGGACGAGGGTGACTTCCACATTGTTTATTCTCTTAAAGAGAAAAATTATACTACAAAAAAAAAAAAAAAAAAAAAAAAAAAAAAAAGCACTAATGATATAGCTTTGTGTTTTGGTACATTGAGAATATCCATATTAGCATCTTTACGAAATTCATTAGTTCCTAATTTTTTATAAGAAAAAATAGGAAATGTAACACAAAATGATGGTGTAGTGTCTTTTTCGTTGCATTTTGTGTTGATAAGTGATTATGTAATTTATATTTTATCAATTGTATATGATGTTTGATATCTAGTCAATTTCATCATCGGATATACTTAACCTAGAGTAGGATATGATTTATCAAAAAATCAATCTTATTAAGGGTAATTTACTAATTTTAGAGTATACAAGACATTAATAAAGATAAGAACACATGTATATAGGCGTCGGGTAGTGGTGGAGAAAAAAATAGCGTGACTATAATACGACGTCTGTAATAAATGGTAATCGACTACTAGAAATCAGTGTTTTAAAACCCATGTTGACCCGGCCGGTTGAATCGGTTGAACCGTGAACCGGTCGGGTGACGGGAAAGCGGTTTTGAGTGGAAAACCCGGTTGAACCATGACCCAGTGGCTCGGCCGGGTCAATTAAAAAACCGGCTTTTAAAACATTGCTAAAAATACTACATGATATGCTCTAACTCCACATTTTGCTTTTTTTCTAAAAACATTGTTTGATTTAGTAGTGTATCGTTAAAAGGAACGCTAATGGAGCGGATTCAAGACTTTAAGTCACTAGCTGCACAAACTTTTTTTTTACAAGTATAAAGGGAATAAAAATGAACTAAAATGTACGATTTTATTAAAACTGGTAAACAAATTAAAAAGACATAATTTTCTTTTGACATATTAATGGACTAACTAAACAAGGCATGCATGTATTTGTTTGACACAAAATTTCGGGATCAGATTTATTTCAAAGAAATTGAAAATTTTAATGAAAATTAACATTAGTCGGCAAATATCCATCAGGTTTTCGTGAACCCTCGAAAACCCTCTAGGTCCGCCCATGGTTATGAAATTAGTAGTAATGATATGCTTCTATCGCTAATGCTCGCCTAATGATTGGAGCAGTTGATTAATGAGTTTTGACAGGTGGAATTATCTGGAAGACACACTGACACAACACACCCAACCCAAACATGATATATTTTGTCTTTTCATATTTTGGATTTTATTATGTTATCTCAAAGAATCATATTTGTTTAAAGCATTTTGATTAACGTGGTGGAAGAATGTCTACTGAAATTAATTAGCATATCTTGGATTACTAATGACTTGGAATTTTAATTAGATTATTAGGATGAAAAACTAAAATTAAACTAAATAAATTTTATGATTATAATGATTATACTTATTAAATCAAAGATGTAGTTTTATTTTCAGAAAATAAAAATAAAAGATGTAGCTTCTGTTTGATGAAGCAAGATAAAGTTTTTATAAGAAAATTGATTGTTAAGGTTGCAATAAAATGCCCTTCAAAAAAAAAGTTGCAATAAACATTTTTAAAAAAATTGTTTACAGTTAGTTTTGTACGATTTTAGTTTATTCACAATTATCTTGTTTTTTGGTCTTTTCCAAATAAAAATGAACTTGTATCGTTTCTCTAGTAATGCACACTGATGCACAGTTGGTGACCGGTCACTTAAGTTAGACATTTAGACCTAAGAAATATACAATTTACACCCCCATAGTGTTGGCATTTAGCCAAATAAATTTTAAAAACTGCCAAAGGTAAAGTCACGTAAAGTGATAAAACTAAATTGAGTAATTTCATTTATTAGTTTGTCGTGCCTCTATTAAAATGGAAGTAACAAGGTGTTGTAGTGGTGGACTGGTGGTGTGGTCGTGTGATACGTTAGCGTCATATCAATATACATTTTTACCACTATATCTTTGTAATAAGTTTAAGCTTTCAAAAATAGTAGTTTCTTTTATTATTATTAAATTATATTGATATTAGTTTAAAAAAAAACCAAAACACATACGGAATTATAAATGTTAAAGTAGAAGCATGAGTTTTACGCAAAATCATTTTATTGTCAAAAGTTGTGTATGCAGATTATATTAGTTCAAAAACATATTTTAAACATGTTCACTCTTGACATGGATTTTCATTTTTATTTTATAGATTAATATTCATGATTTCTTTTGTAGGTGTTGTAGTTTTATTAACTTTTAGAGAGTAGAAAAGGGGAGTCAGTATACCACTTGATAAACGATAAAAGTTTTTGTGATTATTATCATTAAATTTTCAACTTTCAATATTGTATATGGTGTAAATAACTTTGATATGACCGAACAACTTTCTCAAAAGAAAAATTGGAAGGGTTTTACTTGAACTGTGATTGTATGACATTGAGCTCAAACATTATAGATTAATCGGCCAAAAAGCTAAAAATCCAACAAAAAGAATATTACTTTTAGATGACATATTTAGTTGATAAAGATAATACTAACATAAAAATTGAAAACTAATTAAAACTAGAGAGTTATCTTGAAATTTACAAATAATATGGAAGGTGTTAAATGTATCAAAAACATAAGGGTTTTATTTAGATTTGTGATTGTATGACATTGAGCTCAACATCATGCATTAGTCGGTCAAAAAGTTAAGAACTTAAAACGATACATTTAGCTGTTAAAGATAATAACATAAAAACAGAAAACTAGTTTAAACCAGAGGGTTATCTATAGATTTATAGTAATATAAAAGGTGGTAAATGCAAAGTTTCACAACATATATTTGTTTGCATATCTTTTTGGTCTTGTCGTCATAAGCTTTGCCAACGAAATGACACCGCCCGTGAGAATTAAAATAGAAACCGCCCAGCTAGTTTGGTCCACATTTTTCTCTAAATTTAAAAATAAGCTATGATTATAACACATTTTAGTGACAATGTTTATTCATTTTGTTAAGTATTTAACATTAGGAATGTCAACATTTTGATTTGACATATTGGTTACTTCATTTTTTAACGAGGATGAGTACGTTATACTTTATATTAAACGAGTTAAAATAGTTGTGTATCGGATGTATATAGCCTTACAGTAACCTAAGTTGTTTTTATAACAAAAACATATTTAATTCGGTCGATTTATGTACGTTTTTCAAGAAAGTCAAACTAATTATTAAACAGTATACGAATACTCCGCACACTTATTTTAAACGAGACTTAAACCCACAACTATTAATTATAGGAGATTATCACACCATACAATAGATATCACGCTAAACTAACACTACAAGCCTGCGTTGTGTATACAAATATTGTATTGGATGGAGTATTTCTGTATAGTTCAAGTGTTTATTTGTTATGCTTAGCTAATAACCTATCCTTTATCTCTGTTAAGTAGATAAAGAAATCATGAAGTGGGGTTTGATAAAGTGGAGTACCATTCTAGCATAAGAGTCCATGTTATCAGCTTACAAAACTAACACAAAAAGAAACTAGATACTTAAATTTTATTATTATTTTTTTTGAACGGCGGGTTAGTTGTTAGATGTTAGTTGTTGGCTCGAGCTAGTGTCGCATCCTCGGGCAGAGATACCAACCGCGAGCCTCTCCTTAGGGGATAACCCCACTCCTATTCCCGATTCGCCTGATATCATTAGAGCTTGTGGTTCCCAAGTGAGGACTTCCCGATCGGTCACCCAAACCGGTACTACTCTCACTTGATCACCCAACTAGATACTTAAACTTAGTTTCTGTATAGTGATTAACAGTAAAAATTTGTAACTTCATTTGGAGATTCTTTTGTCTTGAGGTAATTGTTTCAACTCTTATCTTGCTTGGTTTGTGTATGTACAAGTAGAACTTGTTTCTTGTAGTCAAAAAGTAAATGGATCAAATCGAATAGATTATGTTGGGTTGGACTTCCTATTATAAGTGGATGGTTTGGAGCGTTTAGAACGTGAGCAGGGACGGAACCAGGACTAAATATGACCGGGTGCACACACAAAAACTGAACACTAATACTAGAAACATATTTCGATGGACCGAGTGCATTTAAGATAACTTTACGAAAAATCAATGTTTTTTTTCAAAAATTAACACTATACTGAAAATATCCATGGGGTGCCCGGGCACCCGCGGAAACCCCTGGCTCCGTCCCTGTGAGCAGACCCGGTTCAATTTAAGGTTTGTAACGTCAGTCGACCATTTCACGAGCCATATTTTGGGTAGTACAACTATGACATTGCCCCGTATAGTAACACACTGGAAACCAATCAAACAACCAGCAGTCCAGCACGTACTTAGCATCTATATTTATTGTAATCAAGTAATGCACCTGCATAAATGCAACACCAAAACCGTTATGCTAAAACAACATTTTGCAAGAAATAAGATGTTATATGCAAAGATAATTTAGGAACATGATTATTGATCTCATAATCCCCAAAGATAGTCCAAAAATAAACCGGTGCATACAAAATCTAGTTTATAAGCAAGTGTGTGCCACGGTAGTACACTAAACAGTGATACTACTAATATTTTGAGTTGTCAATGCCAAATGGTATCATGAAACCGATTAAAACTGTGTTAATGATTCTTTTATCATGGAATAGAATATGAAATTTTTTGAGCAAGACAAGTATCAAACGCTACCATACAAAAAACAACTTTTTTGCTATGAATGAGTACTAGGTGTTTAGGTTCAGTTTTACAGGTTGGTCCGAGTTTGCACGCTTCTATCAAATCAATAATCATGTAAACAAACATATTTGGATATGCGGACTGCGGACAGTAGCAGCAAAGAAACTTGTGGCAAATTTATGCAGAGCCTCCTGACAGCAGTGAAACGACTGAAAAAGTGGCAAATCAGTGGTTAACATAGAGACTAATTGTCTGCAACAATTAAACAAGCGCAAACGAATCAGTAATTAACTTGTGTTTGAGTACCAAGTTTATCAGTGCACGTGCACGGAACCTGACTCAAAGCTTTGCGCTAGTGAATCATAAAACATCGGAAATAAAGTTTTACCAACAATAAGTTTGATGCAATAAGAATATTCAATCTAGAACACGTCAATCGCCACTAAGATCATATTAAACAAACCCTGTAAAGAGGCAACAATAAATTTATCTATCCAAAAAATTAAACGTAAAACGACACATATATAGGATTTTTTCCATCAACAGTACAACCAAGCGAATGACATGTACTCAATATTATCTTAACTACCCGTTTATAGTCTTTCGTCATTGTCCTAGTTTGCACGACCCTTGCTATCTCAAAGACGGCATCTAATGAAATATTATTCACTTTTTGTCCATCACGTTCTAGTTCCTTCAACGCTTTGATCACCAATGCGACTCCAGGGGGAACAACGGAGACTTTCACTAGGCGGTTTTGCAGCGTTAGTTTGACTGTGACAGATATGCCCTTAGTTTTTAGCAGTTAATTCTTTCGCAATAACTTGATTGATTTTTATCAGTGAAAGACTGAGTCGTCTGATATTTGGCGCGAGTGACGATGCGTCAAGCCGTCAACTGCTTGATCACCACCGGTGACACGAATGTACACTTCCACGGCTTGTGATGGATCAAACTTTGGAGGCATTGTGACTGAGGATCAAGGTATGCTTGATAAAATCTTTAAAAGCTGTTTATTATTTTGTGTGAAGTACATAAAATCGTATGTTTATATACTTGTTACATAACTTAGAGATCAAGTAACGAACCACAAAAACTAATATGCCAAGGCCAATGTATTAAAAAGAGGTATAGATAAGTACTGTTTTCTAGCCTAAGTGTCCATGTGATCAAATTACAAAACATATACATTAGATTTATTTAAACTTTAGTTTCTGTATAGTGATGAACAGTCAAAATAAAAAGCAAACCAGTAAATGGCTAGCAGGCTAGCACTATATCAGGGTATGGCCAAATTGCAGAAAACCGTAAATAAATGTAAATTTCAGAAAACCGTTCTTGTGGTATGCAATTGCAAAGCGATCCTTACAACTTCAAAAATACAAACAGAGTCCCATGGAGAACTTTGGTGTGCAACTAACTTGAATTACGGCTGCACGTTCGAAGTTTCATAAATTCCCATGCCACATACGATGATTGCACACCTAAGTCCTCACAGATTTCAGTTGCACTTTTGAAGTTGTAATTTACTCGTATTCTTATATACCTCATATCAAATGAGTTGCACCGCCAACCATAATCAAGACATGTTCAACTTAACTGGAGTTGATTACGAATCATAGACTCTAGTAAAATTTCTATATCACAATACCCAGAGGTACAATTTGTTGCAGAGTATATTGCAAGACGTGCCGGTAATCAAACCATTGATGCCAACTACATTGCCAAATTTGTTCATAATAAACTACATTGCTAAATATACCTAGACCTGATTTAGTCACTGGCAAACACCACAACATTGTAAACAAATCATGTATGTGCACGACGATTGCGAACAGACCTCAGAAGAAGAATCAATGAAGAGTGTTAAAAAGAAAAAGGTCATTTGTATACTCACAGTTTAATGTTTTTTAAAGAGACTGATAATATGTTTAATTCAATTGACAACCAAAATACATTCAAATCCTACAATCACACACAGGTCAAACGAACTCTAAATCAAGACATTCGGATAGGTGAAGTTAAAAACATATGATCGCACTGCTCAAGTGGTGACGATAGAAACAGAATCACATTGCTCAGGTGTTCAAGATTGATGAATCAACCAACTATCCCATAAAATCTGCACCTAGGAAAAACCTACAAAAACTAGTCCTTAACTAAACAAGGTGCAGATCCAATAATCAATAAGCAGCGGGCGTGCAGTGGTACACAAAATGAAGTCAAACCCATAATTTGTGTAGATTGGCACGTTGGTAGCAATCAGTTTCATGAAACCGAGCAAAACTTTTTTGAAATGATTCAATCATTGAACAGAAGACAAAAACATGAAAACAACAGGCACCAA
The DNA here is from genome assembly GCA_014162995.1 of Artemisia annua. Classification (NCBI taxonomy): domain Eukaryota; kingdom Viridiplantae; phylum Streptophyta; class Magnoliopsida; order Asterales; family Asteraceae; genus Artemisia; species Artemisia annua. The sequence goes on from LBNU01017715.1 coordinate 59,248, forward strand.
ACCCTATCATACAGAAAACCTTTTGGCTATAGACAAGTACTATGCATTTTGGTTCAGTATGCACACTCCTATCAAGCCAATGAACATGCAAATAATCATAACTGGATATGGCCACACTAACGGAAAGGAAGCTTATGACAAGTGTGGGTCAAAGCATCCCAACAACGGAACTAATTTACAGTGGAATTTAGATGGTTATCAAAGAAGAGACTCTCAGCAACAATCACAAACAAATCGTAACTCTAATTAGAGACTTATGATAGCTAATCATAATATAGACCGAAAAAGGAAAAGACAAAATCGCATCACCTGGGTGCTCAAGATGCCAATCATAATATAGACCGAAAAAGGAAAAGACAAACAATTGAGCAATAACAAATGACACACAGCAGAAGGCAATCAATCATGTCATTAGCATCAAAGAAAAAGCATTTGATATATAGCTGTGTTAAAAAAAATGACACGCCAAAAAAATACAAATAAACACAAAATTAGCTGAAAGAAACACCGCATATAGGCTATCATATTTCCTACTCGAATGTTAGATGTTGGTTGAGTAAATCTAAAGCCACAATCACATGCTTAATATTTTACTTCAGGCCTTTCTGTACTTGTTTATCTGGAAGCTAGAGGTGTTGATGTTTGTAGACCATCACATTGCATAACAAAGCAAGCAAGTGAACAAGAGCGCTAATTTATCTATTGACTATTGCACAATTCCAGTCTCATTCATGCAAGTTGTTTAGAAAGAATATGAGAATTCTAATGTGCCAAATGCAACTCAAAGATCGAACACTTAACTAAACATACCGATGACCTTAAGCACACAAGCACATACACAAGGATGAACTTTTATCTTACGCGTCATCAGAAAAACGCAACACTAAGATACTTATAGCAAGACAGGAAGCTACAACAAACAGAATAACACAAACGCATACTAACGCCAGCAGTATTACAAAAAATGATGATCACAAGATTCAAACAAGTCCTACAAGAGAAAACCGGACCATATACATACTATTCCTACAAGAGAATCAAACAAGTCCATATTATAAAACTACTACATTACTAATTAGTTCAGATCCTTAATTGATACATACATTCAAACCATGCACTACGACTAAACAAGAAAAAAACACGATACCAGTTAACCTTGTTGATATGTGGAATCATTTGAAGCCGAATTTGGGTCTTGGCCGGGTCTTGACCGGATATAATCGGATTTGACCGGGTCTTGACCGGATATAACCGGATTTGACCGGGTCTAACCGGGTCTTGCCCGGAAATGACCGGGTCTTGACCGGAAATGACCGGGTCTTAACCGGAAATGACCGGGTCTAACCGGGTCTCGACCGGAAATGACCGGGTCTAACCGGTTCTTGACCGGATATGACCGGGTCTAACCGAGTCTTGACCGGAAATGACCGGGTCTTAACCGGAAATGACAGGAAATGACCGGGTCTAACCGGGTATCGACCGGAAATGACCGGGTCTAACCGGTTCTTGACCGGATATGACCGGGTCTAACCGAGTCTTGACCGGAAATGACCGGATATGTCCGGGTCTAACCGGAAAAGTACAATGCCTGTGACTGGATAGTATCGTAGTACTGTAGGTGTTTTGATGGGTCTTATGTTGGAGTCTTTGCTGCACTTTGATTAAGTTTTACTTTTTTTGAAAGAGTAAGAATATGTGCTTATGCAAATTTGGTATATTTCAAAATAGTTAAAAATAGCAAATATCCCATTAAACTTAAACAAGCAAAAATGTCCAGAAAATTATGTGTCTATCGAAAACATTATCCCCTGATTCATGCAACACCAAAAACGTTATGCTAAAACAACATTTTGCATGAAATACGATGCTGTCATGATTGCTGATCTCATAATCACCAAAGATAGTCCAAAAATAAACCGTATATATACTAGAACATAATTCACCACATTTATCAGAATTACTAACGAGACAACAGTATCTTACGGAGGCCTCCTTTGTAGTTGCCAACAGGGTCACCATTACCAAATCCAAATCCAACAGACAACAAAAGACACTTATATGACATGTGAAAGAGCAATAATGCTCATAAAGAAGAAAAACAATATGCTGTCTTTTTTTCAAAAGAGGAACTTTTTATTTTGTCAACAATAAGTTTGATGCAATAAGAATATTCATTCTAGAACACGTCAATCACCACTAAGATCAGGTTAATCAAACCCGGTAAACATGCAACAATAGATTTATTTTATCCAAAAAATTAAATGTAGAACAACAAATATATCGGATTCTTTCCATCAACAGTACAACCAAGCGAATGACATGTACTCAATATTATCTTAACTACCTGATGACGTATGGTATGGATTCAGGTCACGAACCCATCCAATACGTAAGCTCACCATGAATGGGCCATTATAATGACATTCGTAGCCCACGAGGCCCACGAATACGAAATCTTACTTAAGCCCACCACGAGTGGCCTGTTTAGGCCCACGAAGGCCCAAGCCCAAACACGGTTATACACTCGGTATGCGATATCCCTTATTCTTTTGATAGATATCGGATAGCCGAGGATTGGGGAACACGAAACCAACTAGGGTTTCGTGTGTATAAATAGAGGTCCCCTAGGTCCTCTACAGGTACGATATCAAACCCTAATTCACAAGTCTTTAACCCAAACTCGATTACTTACTCTCACGCCGGAGGATAATCGGGGGAAACAATCCCTCGATAAGCCTAACGGTGTTTCTTGTTTCTCTTAGTGCGCAGGTTTCAAGCACTCATACCGCATTTTACGCCGAATTGGTACTCAAGCCACAGCTTCGCCCAACTTTTTGTATCAACAAGTGGGCCGCCATCCGTGGACCATCAACACTAGAGCTTTCCAAAAGACCTAGAAGCACCCTACAAGCAAAAACTAACAACATGCGAGTCAACCTAACGAACATCAGATCGATCCAAATCTCAGGCAACCACTGGAACCAACATAGTGGACCATGGGGAGAGAGGATCCCGGAAACGTCACCGCCGATCACAAGCGGCATTCAACGCAATCCACCGACAAGCTATCCCAGCGAGGGAAAACACGCGTGATCGTTCACCACCTCCTGCTCCAACCAGTGCCCGGAGTCAAAACCATTGGAAACCAACACCAGCACCGGAACAGACATCAAGGAACCAATCCAGGGGCTAACAGCACCCACACTGGACGGGGCTCATGCCTAAGCCTAACCCGCACCAGGATGAGTTCGTAACTAGACAACATTTGAATCTCTCATCCCGCATACATGCGAGAAGAAGCAAGCGCCCAGGTCGAACCCGAGCATATTCAGCGCTAGATCAGGCTTTGATTCAGAACGTGAAATATCCTCCACCCACAACCCGCAGGAGGCCAACGTAGCCCGTCGGACCCCGGTGTTTCAACAGAATGGAGAACGCGAGTTGAGATAGTACGAGCCCCCCGAGATAGACCGGTATCCGTCTCGGGAAGCGAAAAACCAGCTCTGGGCCGCCGCTCGTAGCGTCCATCCGGCATAGATCGCGCCCGATCGCCGAACCCGAGCCGGTCGAGGCGCACACGGCAAACGCGTCACTCTCCAAGCGGGGAAACCCTCCAACTCTACGCTCCAAACTCCAAGCGATACTCGACCCGCAGTCGGCAGGAAAAGAAGGACGCCACCTTCCTACCCGACTAAGGATACATCGCCCCAATACCCACCGATAAAAGAAGAGGCGCCCGTCCTACAAGTGACTCCCTCGGACAACCGAGGAAAAAGAAACGGGTCACTGGACCAATCAACAGAAAGCATCAACAGTCGTGGGGCGAGGACATAGATCTCGTCCCTCGCCGCGACAAGGTTGATGCGTTCACCAGCACGTATCAGCGACTTCTCCCGGAATAAGTAAGAAGGCCGTTTGCCCACCTAATGTCGAAAAGCATATGAGTGGAACCGGCGATCCCGATGATTACTATAACAGGTTATTCGGTCCCGCGGCGCGCCATCGAGAACTGGTCACAACCTGTGTGGTGGGCCCATATGTTTAAT